>JADBBT010004349.1:0-10338 GCA_015711505.1 Sylvilagus bachmani | reverse complement strand
AGGGAAGTTATGGGGGGGAAGCCATTGTAATCTATAAACTGTATTTTGGAAATTTATATTCTTTAAATAAAAGCGTTATAAAAATAAATAAATAAATAAAAATAAAAAAATAAAATAAATGTAATCAAATATGATTAAGTAAATGCTTATCAGAATGAAAAAAAAAGAAAAATGAACAATGGAAATATAAACTGGGATATTGCTGAAATTAAATTATATGACTAGATCCAAATTTATATAAATTTTATGAAATGCCTCTGAAATATAACAAATGGTTATAAAAAGAAAAAAATCAGCAAATAATTTTGTGTGGCTGGAGGGGTTAAAAGTACAAAACATAGATACTGATACTGCATTGAGGCTGGTGCCACAGCTCACTAGGCTGCCTGCGGCGCCAGCACCCTGAGTTCTAGTCCCAGTTGGAGTGCCGGATTCTGTCCCGGTTGCTCCTCTTCCAGACCAGCTCTTTGTTGTGGCCTGGGAGGTCAGTAGAGGATGGTCAAGGGCTTGGGCCCTGCACCCGCATGGGAGACCAGGAGAAGCACCTGGCTCCTGGCTTTGGATCGCCGCAGCACATCGGCCGCAGTGCCCATTTGGGGGGTGAACCAACAGAAAGGAAGACTTTCTGTCTCTCTCTCTCTCTCTCACTGTCTAACTCTGCCTGTCAAAATAAATAAATAAATAAATAAATAAATAAATAAATAAAAAGAAACTGCATTGATCATTGATATACTCAAAAAGAGTTCTGTTACTGAAGCCAAAACTGTGCTTTCTTTTGCTGTGATGAAATGCAGAGCTCATGGCCAGAGAAATACTATCATTAGCTTGCTTTCAAAGCCATACTAAACTAGAGGAGGAGAAAGATGCTGAGAAGACAGGTCCCAATGCACAGGAGTAGTTTAACTAGCTTTGGGATAAAATGGGAATCTGGGGTCTAGAACTGGTTGTGGAAGTATGGGATAGAAAGAGATTTTCCTGAATTAGAAAATATTTTCATCGTTTATGACTTCTATCTTCTAATAATGAGAAAAAAGAAGAAAGGTGTATGAAAAAATATTAATTTGTTTCTGTGTGAGCTGAAACATTGTTTCAATGTCCTTGGTGATCTCTAAGCTTTAAGTCAAATGACCCACAGACAAAGACCTGTGCTAATGCTTCTTGGTGTGGGGGGCTCTAAGTTTGTAAGTGTGTGTGTATGAGTTTGTTTGCATTTGATGTTGGTCAAATCCTAAATTATCCGAACACCCTCCATTAGCAGACACAAGAGTCCATTCACTTGGAATGTTGCCAAATAGTCAGCTTCCAGGAGGGATACTCAAAGAAATCCTGTATTTGGTTTTCACAAGTAGAGGAAACAGAAGGGAGGTATAGTCCTTAGGAAAACTGCCTCCCCAAGGAGCGCTTTGTTGGGGAATGTATGGTAAGAGTGAATGGGAGGGTCCATTCCGCTTGTAGTATCCATCCAGGGTGTGGAGAAGGGGGGTCAGGAGGGCCCCTCCTTCTCAGACATGCTAAGTCCAAACTCTGGTTCAGACAAGTGTCTGTGGCTTTCCTTTCTTGTGGTGATTGATCTCTTCTGAGTACAAGATGAGCTCTCTGGAAAACATGGCCAATGAATAAGCTGCTTCAGATTCTTGGTCTCTATTCCTGAGCTTCACCTCCCAGTTCCCAGCCCCATTCTAAAGCTTATGCTCTCAGATACACTTCCAAGCTTCTCTCAGTTTTCTCCTTTGTATCTTAAGCAAATAATAGCAATTAGTTTTTAAAGTTCTGATCACTAGTATTCTCAGTTATGATAAATATGGTGTACAATTTAGAGAAATTGTACAAATTATGATAAAAATCTTGGTGTACAATTTAGAAAAAAGAGTTTTCACTTGCTATCAGAAATGTAATATTGAAAGCACATAAAAGTCACTGTGACACCACTGCTATAGAAAAGAATAGGATATACCTGATAAAATGTTGCAAAACATGATTAATCTCATCATCTCCTACCATCTATGCCTGAAGAACACATTTCCATTTGGTATGCAGATTCCAAGTTTTGAGGAAGACCCCTATGCTGGCCTGCTATTTCCCCAAGTTGGGACTTTCTTCTAAATCTTGAGAGATGGTAACATATAGCACTCGGAAGATAGCAACACACTTGAGAGATAACAACAGAGCACACTGACAAGGTAAAGGCTGTGCTGAATTGCAGATGCCTTGACAAAAAAAAATATTTTTGTTTTAGTTCTATAATTTCATCCAGGAATAATTACAGAAACACAAAAACTCACCTACCTAGATATTAAAAAAACTTGTCTCCTCCCTGAAAGATGTATACTCCTTATTTGATTTTAATCCAAATGCACAAATAAGAAAGCAAATATATACCAAAAGACTGTCTGTTATTTCTCATCTAAAAGATAAAAGATTCTGATAAGACATTTTTCTATGTACTGTGGTCAAAAACTATTCAGACTATTAAAATTATTAGTTGCAACCAATGGAAAACAATATTCTAGCCTTTAACAAACCAAAGGCAACAATAAAACCATATTGGAAAGGATCAATGAAATTTAAAAAAATAATAATTGGCAAAATTCAAATTCCATCGGATTCAGTATAAGGACACTTGTGTTGTGTCTGTATTGGCTATTTCCTGGTGAAGAAGTTCATCTGATTCTATCACATGAACTCTTTGAGCATTCCCAGTTATATAAAGTTAACATTTATATGATTATATAATCACATATATATAAAGCCTGCAAAATTATATAAGGTTACAATGTTTAAGTATTAGGATACTAGCACAAAAAATAGTTCAATGACAGATGGAATAGTCTTCAAACATTTGTATAATTTGCAGAAGAATTCAATATATGTTAAAAAAAAAAGGCACTTTAGGTCAGGAGACATTGTAAGAATTATTCAATAAAAGGTTGATGTTATTTGGAAATATGATTAAATCCAAACAAAATCTTATAATATTTAGTATGATAAAACCCAAATATATCAAATGAAAAATTGAGAGCAATCAATCGTTTAAATAACTACCATGAAAAAAATAAGATGACTCCATTTGTACTGTTTGGGGAAAGCCTTTATGACATTTTACTTAAGAACAGATACAGGCTGATCTGATGCTGCTCTTGTCCATGGCACATTGTCATCCTTTACCATGCCACTGCTCTCTTCTGGCTGCATCTATTGTCAGTGCTAATGTTAATATGTCTCACTCTATTCCCTTTATACTAGAGTCACAGAACCATTCTGATGTGTATTTAAATGTCAATATTTTCTGTCTATATGTTTTAATTTTTATAAATATTATCTTGTCATATATCACATTTTAGTTCACACTTTTCTCTTTCACTATTATGCTTTTTTAGAATTTTGTTTAAGTTATATAAGTTTCATGTATTTCATATATACAGATTTAGGAACATAGTGAAACTTTCCCTCTACCCTCCCTCCTGCCCAGAATCCAACCCTTTCTTCCTCCCTCTCACATTCCCACTCTTAATTTTTACAAAGATCTAATTTCAGTTTACTTAATGATCTGCTAGTTAACACTACACTAAGTAAAAGAGTTCAACAAATAGTATGAAGAAAAAGAAGAGGAAGAAAAAACACTGTCCCTCAAGAGACAAGGGCTGTAAAGAATCATGGAATCTCAAAATTTTATTTCACTCCAATACATTGCATTTCAGGCACTCTATTAGTCACTTTGGATCAGGGAAAACATATGGTATCTGTCTTGTTGGTACTGGCTTACTTCATGAAGTGTAATGCTTCCAGTTGCATCCATCTTGTTGCAAAAGATTGATTATAAATTCCATATATTGTTGTGTTCACAGTGATAGCCTTGCTTCACATTGCTGTATGATATTCCATGGTAGGAGGACATGGTATATTTTGGTGTTTTGGATTGTTAAAGGCCTTTTGGTTTTATGGTCTGATTACTCATTGATCACCACAAATGGATTAACGGTTTATCAGAATCGTTCATTTCTTGCATGAGAGATGATGGAAAGATGTTTTCCTATTGATTTGTTGAATTCAATAGGCCTCTTGATCCTGCAACTGATAACAATCAGATTATATTCAGATCTTTGCAACACAAATCACTCCATTTTTTTTCTTAAGATTTATTTATTTATTTGAAAGGCGGAGTTACAGAGAGACAGAAGCAGAGAGAGAAAAAGAGAGGTCTTTCATCTGTTGGTTTGCTCCCAGATGGCTGCAATGGCCTGAGCTGTGCCAATCTGAAGACAGGAGCCTGGAGCTTCTTCCAGGTCTCCTACACAGGTACAGGGGCCCAAGGGCTTGGGCCATCTTCTACTGCTTTCCCAGGCCATAGCAGAGAGCTGGTTCTTAAGTGGGGCAGCTGGGACTGGAACTGGCATCCATAAATAGATTTACCCGCTACACCACAGTGCCAACCCCCACACAAATCACTCTTAAGTAAGCATTCTCATGGATGCCCCTGTATGGGCATGCATGAGAACTTTTTTAGGATATTTACCGGGAGTTCTTGCTGTTACAGGAGCCAGATGATGAATTGGAACAGAGGATGTGAGTTTGCATTCTAGAATGTTAGCTCTCTCCTAATAGATTGACAAATTTAAAAATGATACAGATAAAATAGCAATTTTTAATCTAAAGGTGGTCGAAGGAGTAGTTAATCTAAGTTGGAAAATGTTAGGAATTTCTTTTTTTTCATATATCTTTAATCCACACTGATTTATTTATTTAATTTTTAAATAATCAGTTTCAAATTTGGTACTTTATTCTTTGATAAACATTACTTCCAATTTATCTTTTGATCAACTTCTTTTTTTAATGATTGCTGTTATTATTTTATTTTTTGTTAATTTTTTTTTACATTTTCTTTGTTTTATTTAGTAAATATAAATTTCTGAAGTACAGTGTATGGATTACATTGGCTTCCCCCCCCATAATTTCCCTCCCACTTGCACCCCTCCCATTTCCCACTCCCTCTCCCATTCCATTCACATCAAGATTCATTTTCAATTATCTTTATATACAGAAGATCGATTCAGTATATATTAAGTAAAGAGTTCATCAGTTTGCAACCACACAGAAACACAAAGTGTAAAATACTGTTTTAGTACTAGTTATAGCATTACTTCACATTGGACAACACATTAAGGACAGATCCCACATGAGAAGTAAGTACACAGTGACTCCTGTTGTTGATTTAATAATTTGACACTCTTGTTTATGGCATCAGTAATCTCCCTAGGCTCTGGTCACGAGTTGCCAAGGCTATGGAAGCCTTTTGGGTTCACCGACTCCGATCTTATTCTGACTCCGATCTTATTCATAGTCAAAGTGGAAGTTCTCTCCTGGTTTGAGCAGGATCAGAGAAAGGTACCTCCTTCTTTGATGGTCCCGTTCTTTCCACTGGGATCTTACTCACAGAGATCTTTCATTTAGGTCTTCTTTTTTTGTTGTTGTTTTTTTCCCAGAGTGTCTTGGCTTTCCAAGCTTAAAATACTCTCATGGGCTCTTCAGCCAGATCCAAATGCCTTAAGGGCTGATTCTGAGGCCAGAGTGCTATTTAGGACATCTGCCATTCTATGAGTCTGCTGTGTATCCCGCTTCCCGTGATTGTTTGTTCTCTCCCTTTTTGATTCTATCAGTTAGTATTAGCAGACACTAGTCTTGTTTGTGTGATCCCTTTGACTCTTAGACCTATCAGTGTGATCAATTGTGAACTGAAATTGATCACTTGGACTAGTGAGATGGCCTTGGTACATGCCACTTTGATGGGATTGAATTGGAATCCCCTGGCACGTTTCTAACTCTGCCATTTGGGGCAAGTCCGATTGAGCATGTCCCAAATTGTACATCTCCTCCCTCTCTTATTCCCACTGTTATATTTAACAGGGATTACTTTACAGTTAAAATTTAAACACCTAAGAATAATTGTGTATTAATTACAGAGTTCAACCAATAGTACTAGAACAAAAAAAAATACTACAATGGATAAAGTATTACATTGTACATCAACAGTCAGTACAAGAGCTGATCAAGTCACTGTTTCTCATAATGTCCATTTCACTTCAACAGGTTTCCCTTTTGGTGCTCAGTTAGTTGTCACGGATCAGGGAGAACACATGATATTTGTCCCTTTGTGACTGGCTTAATTCACTCAGCATAATGTTTTCCAGATTCCTCCATCTTGTTGCAAATGACCAAGTTTCATTGTTTTTGACTGTTGTATAGTGTTTTATAGAGTACATGTCCCATAATTTTTTTATCTAGTGTACTGTTGATGGGTATTTGGGTTGGTTCCAGGTCTTAGCTATTGTGAATTGAGCTGCAATAAACATTAATGTGCAGACGGCTTTTTTGTTTGCCAATTTAATTTCCTTTGGATAAATTCCAAGGAGTGGGATGACTAGGTTGTATGGTAGGGTTATCGCATATCAGAGTCCTGGTTTGAGTCCCAACTGCTCTGCTTCAGATCAAGTTCCCTAATAATGCACTCGCCAAGGCAGATGAAAATGGCCCAAGTGTGGATCTCTGACACCCACGTGGGATATCTGAATAAAGTTCTGGTTTCCTTTTCCTGGTGCAGTCTAGTGGTTGGAGCCATTTGGATAGTGAATCAGCAATGGAAGAACTCTCCCTCTCTCTCTATCTTTCCATCTCTCCTTCTTTCTGTCACTCTGCCTTTCAAATAGGTAATTCTTGAATAGGATTTCAATAAAATTATTTTAAAAAATAATTCATTCATGAGAGTTCTAAGAGCTGCAGGGGTGTTAAGCGTTGGTCTGATGATAACTTGTAAGGAACACTTTCTAGATTGAGGATTGTCATCCCAGCTTTCAATGTTTTTATTGTTTTCCTTTTGTCTATGGGAGCACTAAGTTACTTATAGAAGCACTTATGGGGTTTCTGGTTTGAGCAGGATCTAAAATTACCAAATAGTCTATTTAGGGCATTGAAAAAAATTAGTTGGCCAGAAACTTTAGTTATAAGGAGCTGAGTTATACTTGGGATCCTCTTACCTCAGCGTTCTACAAATAAGCAATCCTTACATTTCCAAATACCTTTCTTGGATAGTGTCTTCCCACTCTCCTATCCTGTGTTATCTTTGTATCACTACACAGTGACACCAGCGCTGGCACCCTCTCTCCCAAAGAGAGGATGTGCTGATCTTGGCTGTCCCACACCAGTGCACTCCTCTGATCTCCACATTGGGAAATAAGGGCTGTCTTCCCTCCTCCTAATTTGGAGTCTTGGGAGGGGCAGAGCCACTCCCACACAGAAGTTGAGCATGAGGGATACCAGGGTCAGTGGCTGGCCCACAGGTAGGGACAAAGGTCAATGTGGGAAGGGCCTGGTGGTAATTCAGGGCTGTTCTCGGCTGTAAGCCTCTGTCTGACTGTGACCTGCCCATTGGTTTCCCTGAGCACCTACCTAGTATGCTTTGGAAAGAAGTCCTCTGTTCACACAAGTTCAAGTGGGTCCTTGCCATTGCAGCTGAGAAGCTGACCTGGTGCCTACACATTAAAGGGCTCGCCATAATTTGCTGACTTCCCCCTAGAGCAGTTTCCTGTCTGACAAGAAGGAGGTCCTTGCTAGCAGGGAGAGAAATCAGGCTGCCTGGCAAGTCCTGGCCCTCCTGCTTCCTGGGCACATTGTCCAGATGCTGTTCTGAGAGCTGAGTCCAGAAGCAGTAGGGGCTGACTGGGGCCTTCCCCTGTCCCGTGGTTCCTTCCCAGACACTGTGGGAGCTGCCACTGCTGGCTTGTCCACCTCCCTCTAACTCTCAGGGGTTACTCTCAGTGTCCCTGCAGCTCCTACTTCCCAACAGGCCTCAACTGGAGGAAGAGACTCAGAACCTGAAGGCAGCACTTTGGAAAAGTGTGCAATTTGAAGTTTGCTTCTAGGCATCCATACTAAAAAATAGATATTCACAAAGGCACGAGTGCCCTTCAGCATAATCTGGGAATGGAAAATTGACAGAGTCCAGTATGGTTTTTTTAATTTATTTATTTATTCGAAAGAGTTACACAGAGAGAGGAGAGGCAGAGAAAGAGAGGTCTTCCATCCGATGGTTCACTTCCCAACTGGCCGCAATGGCCGGAGCTGCACTGACCCGAAGCCAGGAGCCAGGAGCTTCTTCCTGGTCTAGCATGCAGGTGCAGGGGCCCAAGAACTTGGGCCATCTTCTACTGCTTTCCAGGCCACAGCAGAGAGCTGGATTGGAAGTGGAGCAGCTGGGTCTCAAACGGGCACCCATATAGGATGCCGGCACTCAGGCGAGGGTATTAACCCACTGCACCACAGTGCCAACCCTGACAGAGTCCAGGATTGCACAGCAGGGTCTGCTGAGTGAGTGTGTGGCCGATGAAGGTGCACAAGGGACAGGAAACCAACTGTTTTCACCCCAAGCTGACAGGAGATGACAGAAGTACACATGGCCCAGGTGTGTCCCCATCCAGGTAAGACACACAGGCCTGAACCTCAGGGTGAGGCTGGGAAGGAGGAGAACCTCACAGAGTGGGCAACACTTGTGGGTGAAGGGACCACATGATCCTTTATTTCATTCTGCAGTTAAGCTGGACTGCTTGTTTTACTCTATTAAATAGTTCTCTCTTTGTCAGAAATGCTATAAAATTCAGACTAGCTAATCAACTTGAATTTCATAATAGGTGAATTGTGTGGATAGTTGCTAATACAATGCATTGTTCTTTTTATAAACACAAAATGTGCTTATTTTTGTATATACTGAGATAACAATTCAAGGTTATAGAAAATATTTTGGGCCGGCGCTGTGGCTCAATAGGCTAATCCTCTGCCTTGCAGTGCTGGCACACAGGGTTCTAGTCCCGGTCAGGGCACCGGATTCTGTCCCAGTTGCCCCTCTTCCAGTCCAGCTCTCTGCTGTGGTCCAGGAGTGCAGTGGAGGATGGGCCAAGTACTTGGGCCCTGAACCCCATGGGAGACCAGGAGAAGCACCTGGATCCTGCCTTCAGATCAGGGCGGTGCGCCTGCCTCAGCGCGCCAGCCACAGTGGCCACTGGAGGGTGAACCAACAGCAAAAAGGAAGACGAAGACCTTTCTCTCTGTCTCTCTCTCTCACTGTCCACTCTGCCTGTCAAAAAAAAAATATTTTGGAAGTTCCCCCCAGCAGACTGGAGTGCTGAGTGCTCCCTGTCTTCTCTCCTCTGCCCCTGCACCCCTTCATTCTGCCTCTTAAATCAATATTTTAAAAATAGAAACAATACTTGATTCCAGAAAGTTCTAAGTGTCCCTAGGTTATGAACCATGAGTCTGGACATGGCCTGAATGGAACACTTTCTGGTTTGAGGATGGTCTCCCAGCTTTTAATGTTTTTTTGTTTTTCTTTTGGCTACAAAAGCACATGCTTATCTAGCTCTCATGTCATAGGAAAATATTTCCTATTCTAAGATTATGAAAATATTTATTATTGATAATTTATTTTTAACATATAAACTTTGATTTCTCCAGGATATTATTTTTGAATTCTTTTGGTTAAAACAAAGACATAAGAGCCAGTGTTGTAGCGTTAACAAGTTAATCTGCTGCCTGTAGATCCAGCATTCCATGTGGGTGCCAATTTGAGTCCCAGCTGTTCCATTTCTGATGCAGCTCCTGCTAATGCACCTGAGAAAGCAGTAGAGGATGGCCCAAGAACCTGGGCCCCTGCACCCACATGGGAGACCTGGAAAAAGTTCCTGGCTTTGGCCTGGCCCAGCCCTGGCCATCGCTGCCTTTTGGGAAAAGAGCCAGACGATGGAGGATCTCTCTCTCTCTCTCTCTCTCTCTCTCTCTCTCTCTCTCTCTCTCTCTGCTTTTCAAATAAAAATAAGTATAATTAAGTCTTTAAAGAAAATAAAGGAATGTAAACAGCACGTTTTATATGAAGGGCAAGAAACGACAAGCCATTTACTGTGTTAGTACATGGATACGTGACATCCATTGTAGGTACAGGCATGAAGACAGAGAGTGAAGAGTTTGCCAGGGATTAGGGCTGGATGGTTGGAGGCAATGACTTGGGGAGTACAGATGGATGAAAGGTTCCAGAGTGACACAGCGGTGATGGACACACAGCATTAATTAAAGTGGTTGCCATAGGAAATTTTATTGAAAGTAAATTTTATAGTATGCAGAATAGTAATTTCTTATGCGGAGGTAAAGGAGAAAGATGAACATTACTACATATTGTGTAGTAAGAGAGGGGGCTGTGAGCGCTGGCCCAGGGACAGGTGCCAGCTGTGGAGCTGCAAAGAGCTCAAGCTCTTGGGACTCGGCAACAGGCGTTTCCTGCCCAGAAGGTTGCAGTAGATC
>JADBBT010004348.1:0-10338 GCA_015711505.1 Sylvilagus bachmani | reverse complement strand
GAATGCCTACTCCCAGGCTACAGAACTCTTCCAAACAGCTTTGTTCCACACCTCCGATACAGAACTCATAAGGTGCACCTCACTACACGAAGGTTACAGAACTCCTGTATGCTCTTTCTCGTACACTCAGGCTACAGACATTGTGCACATTGTGTCAGCCTACTCCCAGGCTAAGGACCGCTGCAACAGCATTGTACTCCACTAGCATACAGAACTCCTGTGAACTGCACATCTCTAGAACCAGTTAGAAGAACGCCCATAAGCTGCACATCCTAGAGTCAGGCTACAGAAATCCTGCCTATTGCGAATGCCTACTCCCAGGCTACAGAACTCTTCCAAACTGCTTCGTTCCACACATCCGATACAGAACTCATGTAAGCTGCATCTCACTACACTCAGGTTACAGAACTCCTGTAAGCTCTGTCTAAGGATACAGACATTGCACACATTGTGTCATCCTATCCCAGGCAACAGAATTCTGAAATAGCATTGCACTCCACTAGCATACAGAACTGCCATGAACTGCATCTCTAGAGTCAGGCTACAGAAATCCCGCATATTGTGATTGCCTACTCTCAGGCTACAGAACTCTTCCAAACTGCATCGTTACACACCTCCGATACAGAACTCATAAGGTGCACCTCACTACACGAAATTTACAGAACTCCTGTAAGCTCTGTCTCCTACACTCAGGCTACTGACTTTGCGCACATTGTTTATGCTACTCCCAGGCTAAAGAAATCTGAAAGATCTTTGCACTCCACTAGCATACAGAACTACTATGAACTGCTTTTCTCTAGAGCCAGGACCCAGAATGCCCATAAGCTGCATTTCCTAGAGTTAGGCTACAGAAATCCCGCATAGTGCGGATGCATACTCCCAGGCTACAGAACTCTTCCAAACTGCTTCGTTCCACACCTCCGATACAGAACTCATGTATGCTGCATCTCACTGCACTCAGGTTACAGATCTCCTGTAAGCTCTGTCACATACACCCAGGCTACAAATATTGTGCACATTGTGGAAGCCTATTCCCAGACTACAGAACTCTGAAACAGTTTTGCACTCCACTAGCATACAGAACTCCCGTGAACTGCATCTCTCTAAAGCCGCAACGCAGAACGCCAATAAGCTGCATTTCCTACAGTCCTTCTGCACAAATCCCGCATATTTTGAATGCCTATTCACAGGCTACAAAACCCTTTCTTAACTTCTTTGTTCCACAACTCCATACAGAACTCATGTATGCTGCATCTCACTACATTCAGGTTACAGAGCTCCTGTAGGCTCTGTCTCCTACACTCAGGCTACTGACTTTGCGCACATTGTGTAGGTCTATTCCCAGGCTACAGAACGCTGAAAGAGCTTGGCACTCCACTAGCATACAGAACTCACGTGAACTGCATCTCTCTACAGCCAGGATCCAGAACGCCCATAAGCTGCACATCCTAGAGTCAGGCTACAGAAATCCCGCATATTGCGAATGCCTACTCCCAGGCTACAGAACTCTTTCAAAATGCTTCGTTGCACACCTCCGATACAGAACTCATGTAAGCTGCACCTCACTACATGAAGGTTACAGAACTCCTCTATGATCTTTCTCGTATACTTAGGATATAGACATTGCGCACATTGTGTCATCCTATATCCAGGCTACAGACCGCTGAAACAGCATTGTACTCCACTAGCATACAGTACTACTGTGAACTGCATCTCTCTACAGTCAGGATGCAGAACGCCCATAAGCTGCGTTTCCTAGAGTCAGGCTACAGAAATCCTGCCTATTGCGAATGCCTACTCCCAGGCTACAGAACTCTTCCAAACTGCTTCGTTCCACACATCCGATACAGAACTCAAGTACGTAGCATCCTACTATACTCAGGTTATGGAACTCCTGTAAGCTCTGTCTAAGGATAAAGACATTGTGCACATTGTGTCATCCTATCCCAGGCAACAGAATTCTGAAATAGCATGGCACTCCACTAGCATACAGAACTGCCGTGAACTGCTTCTCTAGAGTCAGCCTACAGAAATCCCGCATATTGTGATTGCCTACTCCCAGGCTACAGAACTCTTCCAAACTGCATCGTTACACACCTCCGATACAGAACTCATAAGGTGCACCTCACTACACGAAGGTTACAGAACTCCTGTATGCTCTTTCTCGTACACTCAGGCTACAGACATTGCGCACATTGTGTCAGCCTACTCCCAGGCTAAGGACCGCTGCAACAGCATTGTACTCCACTAGCATACAGAACTCCCATGAACTGCATGTCTCTAGAACCAGTTAGAAGAACGCCCATAAGCTGCGTTTCCTAGAGTCAGGCTACACAAATCCCGCCTATTGCGAATGCCTACTCAGAGGCTACAGAACTCTTCCAAACTGCTTCATTCCACACCTCCGATACAGAACTCAAGTACTCAGCATCCTACTACACTCAGTTTACAGAACTCTTGTAAGCTCTATCCCCTACACTCAGGCTACAGATATTGTGCACATTGTGTAAGCTACTCCCAGGCTGAAGAAATCTGAAAAAGCTTTGCACTCCACTAGCATTCAGAACTACTGTGAACTGTATCTTTCTACAGCCAGGACACAGAACGCCCATAAGCTGTGTTTCCTAGAGTCAGGCTACAGAAATACCGCCTATTGCGAATGCCTAGTCCCAGGCTACAGAACTCTTCCAAACTGCTTCGTTCCACACCTCCGATCCAGAACTCATGGCTGCTGCATCTCACTACATTCAGGTTACAGATCTCCTGTAAGCTCTGTCACATACACCCAGGCTACAAATATTGTGCACATTGTGGAAGCCTATTCCCAGGCTACAGAACTCTGAAACAGCTTTGCACTCCACTAGCATACAGAACTCCCGTGAACGGCATCTCTCTACAACCAGGACGCAGAACGCCTATAAGCTGCGTTTTCAAGAGTCAGGCTACAGAAATCCCGCCTATTGCAGATGCCTACTCCCAGGCGACAGAACTGTTCCAAACTGCTTCATTCCACACCTCCGATCCAGAACTCATGGACGCTGCATCTCACTACACTCAGGTTACATGTCTCCTGTAAGCTCTGTCTCATACACCCAGGCTACAAATATTGTGCACATTGTGGAAGCCTATTCCCAGGCAACAGAACTCTGAAATAGCTTTGCACTCCACTAGCATACAGAACTACTGTGAACTGCATCTCTCTACAGCCAGGACGCAGAATGCTCATAAGCTACATTACCTAGAGTCAAGCTACAGAAATCTCGCCTATTGCGGATGCCTACTCCCAGGCAACAGAACTCTTCCCAACTGCTTCATTCCACACCTCCGATACAGAACTCATGTACGCTGCATCTCGCTACACTCAGGTACAGAGCTCCTGTAAGCTCTGACCTACACTCAGGCTACAGACATGCTCACGTTGTGTCAGTCTATTCCCAGGTAACACTACTCTGAAACAGCTTTGCACTCCACTAGCATACAGAACTCCTGTGAACTGCATCTCTCTACAGCCAGGACTCAAATCGCCAATAAGCTGCGTTTCATACAGACAGGCTATGGATATCCTGCATATTGCGAATGCATACTCCCAGGCTACAGAACAATTCCAAACTGCTTCATTCCACACCTCCAATACAGAACTCATGTACGCTGCATCTCACTACATTCAGGTTACAGAGCGCCTGTAAGCTCTGTCTCCTCCACTCAGGCTACTGACTTTGCACACATTGTGTAAGCCTATTTCCAGGCTACAGAACATTGAAACAACTTTGAACTCCACTAGCATACAGAACTCCTGTGAACTGCATCTTTATACAGCCTGGACACAGAATGCCATAAGCTGCGTTTCCTAGAGTCAGGCTACAGAAATCCCAACTATTGAGAATGCCTACTCCCAGGCTACAGAACTCTTCCAAACAGCTTTGTTCCACACCTCCGATACAGTACTTACCCATGTAAGCTGCACCTCACTACACGAAGGTTACAGAACTCGCGTAAGCTCTGTCTCCTCCACTTAGGCTACTGATTTTGCGCACATTGTGTAAGCATATTCCCAGGCTGCAGAACGCTGAAAGATCTTTGCACTCCACTAGCATACAGAAATCCCATGAACTGCATCTCTCTACAGCCACTACACAGAACGCCCATAAGCTGCACATCCTAGAGTCAGGCTACAGAAATCCCGCCTATTTCGAATGCCTACTCCCAGGCTACAGAACTCTTCCAAACTGCTTCATTCCACACCTCCGAAACATAACTCATGTACGCTGCATCTCGCTACACTCAGGTTACAGAGCTCCTGTAAGCTCTGTCTCCTACACTCAGGCTACTGACTTTGCGCACATTGTGTAAGTCTATTCCCAGGCTACAGAACGCTGAAACAGCTTTGCACTCCACTAGCATACAGAACTCAAATGAACTGCATCTCTCTACAGCCAGGACGCAGAAGGCCCATAAGCTGCACATCCTAGAGTCAGGCTACAGAAATCCTGCCTATTGCGAATGCCTACTCCCAGGCTACAGAACTCTTCCAAACTGCTTCGTTCCACACCTCCGATACAGAACTCATGTATGCTGCATCTCGCTACACTCAGGTTACAGATCTACTGTAAGCTCTGTCTCATACACCCAGGCTACAAATATTGCGCACATTGTGGAAGCCTATTCCCAGGCTACAGAACTCTGAAACAGCTTTGCACTCCACTAGCATACAGAACTCCCGTGAACTGCATCTCTCTACAACCAGGATGCAGAACGCCCATAAGCTGCGTTACCTATAGACAGGCTACACAACCCTTCAAAATTGCTTAGTTCCACACCTCCGATACAGAACTCATGTACGCTGCATCCTACTACACTCAGGTTACAGAACTCCTATAAGTTCTATCCCCTACCCTCCTGCTACAGACATTACACACATTGTGTAATCTACTCCTTGGCTACAGAAGTCTGATACAGCTTTGCACTCCACTAGCATACAGAACTCCCATGACCTGCATCTCTCTACAGCTGGTACGCAGAACGTCCAAAAGCTGCATTTCCTATAGACAGGCTACATAAATATCGCATATTGCTAATGCCTATTCCCAGGCTACAGAACTCTTCCAAACTGCTTCGTTCCACACCTCCGATATTGAACTCATGTATGCTGTAAATCGTTACACTCAGGTTACAGAGCTCCTGTAAGCTCTGTCTCATACACTCCGGCTACAGACATTGTGCACATTGTGTAAGCATATTCCCAGGCTACAGAACTCTGAAACAGCTTTGCACCCGAAATCTGATTCTGGCTTGAGCTTAGGCACTACAGAACCTACTGGCGTGCTGCTGCAATTCAGCGCCATGTCGCAAGCAGTGAGTATACACATTCTCAGGTGAATCAGCAGAGAGTGCTGCTCACTGGAAGCTTCCATGCAGAGAGACCAGCGCTGGGGCCTAGCCAGGAAAGCAGCAGCCAGCAGCGCCGTTGCGAGAACAGGCCGCTTCTGCTCCAGCTGCTCCACTTCTGCCCCAGCTCTCTGCTACGGACTGGGAAAGCAGGGGAAGATGGCCCCAAGCAGCAGGAGAAGCTGGACCCTCATGAGAGAGCAGGAGAAAGCTTCTGGCTCCTGGCCTCAGAGCAGCACAGAACCTGAGGAAGCGCAGTCCCCTAGCCATGGGCAAAGTGCTAGGTGCCAACAGGTGACCAGCACCCGGGTACACGTAGTGCAACTCATCCCGCATTGTACGACCGGCACCATAGCACCCACGCACAAGGCAGTTGCCCTTCACAGTGTGCTCCAGGAAGCTAGGGAAACAGTGCTGTGCTACATGTAGCTGAGTTCTTCCTGCACAATAGGAGCTACCTGTGTGGAAACACGGACCTGGCAGTTGCTGTTTCCAGTGGTGCCATCCACCCTCACACTGCCTCCTCGCACCTTTCCTTGCCACCTCCCATCGATGCCACATCCACTCCTACTGCCAGTTTCTGGGAGCCACCTTCAGAGGTGGCAGGAAGGGTGCTGTGAGTTCCCGGCCTAGCTTGCTCCTGCAGTTCTTGGTTCATGCGCTGTGAATACCCTACCTGAAACCTGACTCTGGCTTGAGCTTAGGCACTAGAGAACCAACTGACTGGTGTGCTGCTGCAATTCAGCGCCATGTCACGAGCAGTGAGCATACACTTTCTCAGGTGAGTCAGCAGAGAGCACTGCCCACTGAAAACTTCCGTGCATGGTAATACGTGCTGGGGCCGAAAAGCAGCACCTGGGAAAGCAGGGGAAGATGGCCCCAAGCAGCAGGAGAAGCTGGACCTCGTGGGAGAGAAGGAGAAAGCTTGTGGCTCCTGGCCTCAGAGCAGCACAGAACCTGAGGAAGTGCAGTCCCCTAGCCATGGGCGAAGCACTAGGTGCCAACAGGTGACCGGCACCCAGGTACACGGAGCACAACTCATCCCGCATTGTACTACAGGCATGATAGCACCCACAAACAAGGCAGTTGTCCTTCACAGTGCACTCCTGGAACCTCAGGAAACAGCGCTGTGCTACACGTAGCTAAGTTCTTCCTGCACAATAGGAGCTACCTGTGGGGAAATATGGACCTGGCAGTTGCTGTTTCCAGTGGTGCCGTTCACCCTCACACTGCCTCCTCCCACCTTTCCTCGCTGCCTGCCATCGATGCCACATCCACTCCCACTGCCAGTTTCTGGGAGGCACCTTCAGGAAGCGTGCTGTGAGTTCCCGGCCTTGCTTGCTCCTGCAGTGCTTGGTTCACAAGCTGTGAATACCCCACCCGAAACCTGACTCTGACTTGAGCTTAGGCACTAGAGAACCAACCGACTGGCATGCTGCTGCAATTCAGCACTGTATGGTGAGCAGGGGGCATACACATTCTCAGGTGAGTCAGCAGAGAGCACAGCTCACTGGAAGCTTCCGTGCATGGGGACCGGTGCTGGGGCCGTAAAGCAGCACCTGGGAAAGCAGGGGAAGATGGCTCCAAGCAGCAGGAGAAGCTGGACCCTCATGGGAGAACAGGAGAAAAATTGTGGCTCTTGGCCCCAGAGCAGCACAGAACCTGAGGAAGTACAGTCCCCTAGCCATGGGCGAAGTGCTAGGTGCCAACAGGTGACCGGCACCCAGGTATATGGAGCACAACTCATCCAGCATTGCACGACAGGCATGATAGCACCCAGAAAAAAGGCAGTTGTCCTTCACAGTGCACTCCTGGAACCTAAGGAAACAGTGCTGTGCTACACGTAGCTAAGTTCTTCCTGCACAATAGGAGCTACCTGTGGGGAAACACGGACCTGGTAGTTGCTGTTTCCAGTGGTGCCATCCACCCTCACACTGCCTCCTCGCACCTTTCCTTGCCACCTCCCATCGATGCCACATCCACTCCTACTGCCAGTTTCTGGGAGCCACCTTCAGAGGTGGCAGGAAGGGTGCGGTGAGTTCCCAGCCTAGCTCGCTCCTGCAGTTCTTGGTTCATGTGATGTGAATACCCCACCCGGAACCTGACTCTGGCTTGAGCTTAGGCACTAGAGAACCGACTGGTGTGCTGCTGCAATTCAGCGCCATGTCACGAGCAGTGAGCATACACTTTCTCAGGTGAGTCAGCAGAGAGCACTGCCCACTGAAAACTTCCGTGCATGGGGACCGGCGCTGGGGCCTAGCCAGGAAAGCAGCAGCCAGCAGCGCCATTGCGAGAACAGGCCGCTTCTGCTCTGGCTGCTCCACTTCTGCCCCAGCTCTCTGCTATGGACTGGGAAAGCAGGGGAAGATGGCCCCAAGCAGCAGGAGAAGCTGGACCCTCGTGGGAGAAAAGGAGAAAGCTTCTGGCTCCTGGCCTCAGAGCAGCACAGAACCTGAGGAAGTACAGTCCCCTAGCCATGGGCGAAGCACAAGGTGCAAACAGGTGACCGGCACCCAGGTACACGGAGCACAACTCATCCCGCATTGTACGACCAGCACAAAAGCACCCACGAATGAGGCAGTTGCCCTTCACAGTGCGCTCTGGGAACCCAGAGAAATTGCGCTGTTCTACACGTAGCTAAGTTCTTCCTGCACAAAGGAGCTACCTGTGGGGAAACACGGACCTGGCAGTTGCTGTTTCCAGTGGTGCCATCCACCCTCACACTGCCTCCTCGCACCTTTCCTTGCTGCCTCCCATCAATGCCGCATCCACTCCCACTGCCTGTTTCTGGGAGCCAAATTCAGAGGTGGCAGGAAGGGTGCGGTGAGTTCCTGGCCTAGCTATCTCCTGCAGTTCTTGGTTCATGCGCTGTGAATACCCCACCCGAAACCTGACTCTAGCTTGAGCTTAGGCACTAGAGAACCAACTGGCATGCTGCTGCAATTCAGCTCCTTGTCAAAAGCAGTGAGCATACGCTTTCTCAAGTGATTCAGCAGAAAGCGCTGCTCACTGGAAGCCTCCGTGCATGGGGACTGGCTCTGGGGCCTAGCCAGGAAAGCAGCAGCCAGCAGCGCCATTGCGAGAACAGGCCACTTCTGCCCCGGCTGCTGTGCCTCTGCTCCAGCTCTCTGCTATGGACTGGAAAGCAGGGGAAGGTGGCCCCAAGCAGCAGGAGAAGCTGGACCCTCATGAGAGAGCAGGAGAAAGCTTCTGGCTCCTGGCCTCAGAGCAGCACAGAACCTGAGGAAGCGCAGTCCCCTAGCCATGGGCAAAGTGCTAGGTGCCAACAGGTGACCGGCACCCAGGTATATGGAGCGCAACTCATCCCGCATTGTACGACCGGCACGATAGTACCCACGAACAAGGCAGTTGCCCTTCACAGTGCGCTCCGGGAAGCTAGGGAAACAGAGCTGTGCTACACGTAGCTAAGTTCTTCATGCACAATAGGAGCTACCTGTGTGGAAACACGGACCTGGCAGTTGCTGTTTCCAGTGGTACCGTCCACCCTCACACTGCCTCCTCGCACCTTTCCTTGCCGCCTCCCATCGATGCCGCATCCACTCCCACTGCCAGTTTCTGGGAACCAGCTTCAGAGGTGGCAGGAAGGGTGCTGTGAGTTCCCGGCCTAGCTGGCTCCTTGCAGTGCTTGGTTCACGTGCTGTGAATACCCTACCTGAGAACAGAATCTGACTTGAATTTATGCACTAGAGAACCAATTGGCATGCTGCAATACAGCACTGTGTCAAGGGGAGTGATCACACCCTTTCTCAGTTGAGCCAGCGGGATGTGCTCCTCACTGGAAACTTTACTTCACTGGGGCCAGCGCTGGGTCCTAGCAGGGAAGCAGCTCCCAGTAGTGCCGTTTCGAGAATGTGCCACTTCTGCTCCGGCTGCTCTGCTTCTGCTCCAGTTCTCTGCTACGGCCTGGGAAAGTAGGAAAAATGACCCAAGCAGCAGTAGAAGCTGGACCCTTGTGGGAGAGCAGGAGAAAGCTTCTGGCTCCTGGCCTCTGAGCAGCACATAACCTGAGGAAACGCAGTCCCCTAGCCATGAGTGAAGTGCTAGGTGCAAACCTGGGAGCAGCACACATTTGCATTTAGCAAAACTCTTCCCTGGTTGTATGAAGGGCATGATAGCACCTACAAACAAGGCAGTTGCTCTTCACAGTGTGCTCCGTGACCCTAGGGAAACAGCACTGTGCTACAAATAACTAAGTTCTTCCTGCACAATAGGAGCTATCTGTTGTGAAACACAGACCTGGCATTTGCTGTTTCCAGTGGTGCCATCTACCCTCATACTGCCTCCTCGCACCTTTCTGACCTCCTCCCATCGATGCCACATTCACTCCCACTGCCAGTTTCTCGGAGCCACCTGCAGTTGTGGTGTGAAGGGTATGGGGACTTATGGGGCTTACTCGCTCCTGCAGTGCTTGGTTCCCACGCTGTGAATTCCCCACCTGAAACCTGACTCTGGCTTGAGCTTAGGCACTAGAGAACTGACTGCCGTGCTGCTGCAATTCAGTGCTCTTTCAAGAGCAGTGACCATACACTTTCTCAGGTGAGTCAGCAGAGACCTTTTTTTTTTGGAAGCTTCTGTTCATGTGGTCCAGTGCTGGGGCCTAGGAGAGAAGCAGCAGGCAGCAATACCAATTCGATACCAGATGCTTCTGCCTCGGCTGCTCTGCTTCTGCTCCAGCTCTCTGCTATGGCTTGGGAAAGCAGGGGAAGATGGCCCAAGACAGCGGAACCTGGACCCTCATGGGATAGCAGGAGAAAGCTTCCTGCTCCTGTCCTCGGGACTGTGCAGAACCTGAGGAAGCGTAGTCACCTTGTGATAGGCTAGGTGCTAGGTACGCCCATGTTACTGGCACCCAGGTATAGGATTCAAAACTCATCCCCTGTTGTTTGGGGGAGTTTCAATCTGGACAGGCCAAGAGGAAACTTCCTGTGCTTG
>JADBBT010004347.1:0-10338 GCA_015711505.1 Sylvilagus bachmani | reverse complement strand
GCGCCGCAAGGCGGAGGATTAGCCTGTTGAGCCACGGCGCCGGCTGGACTGGTTTTATAACAAATCCACTCTCAAACCAAGGGGCTGCTGCTGCCATAACGACATGAATCCATTCATTCCTTACTTTGGGAAGGTCCCGCCTCCTATCACTGACACTTTGGGGCATTAGGCTTTGAACAAACAAACGTGGGAGGTCATATGCAAACTGTAGCAGTGTCTACATTTTCTTTTTCACAACACAGAACAAAACTGTTGCTTTCCAGGAATTGCACATCTCCCTGATATTCCAGGAAAGCATATTTATTGGCTGAAAAAGCAAGGGGAAGAAGAGATCATGGTCCATGCTGGGAATAAACCCTATGGGACCTGTTTTCACTTCTTTCCATAAAGTTAGGGCGTGGGTTATACTCTACTGGATACCCATGTCTACCATAGTTCTGATTCCCGACAGAGAGAAGTTCCCCCCACCCAAGCAGAATCCAGTTTCTATAACTCCGAGTAGGATTGCAAGTCTGCTCTCCTGTGTGTCTCCTCTTCTCTTCCCACCCCCTGTCCCCGACAAATCTGATTACACAGACATCACAGTGGCATGTACAACAGCCTTGGACAATTAAAAAATAGATTTTAGAAAAGACCTTGCCCAGCTTTTCTGTGGAAGTCTAGGAATAAGTGGTTGACTTTAAACTTGGCAAAGCGAAAAGAATAAAGTGCTGACTGATCAGGGAAATGCTGACTAATGACTGAACACCATCAGAGAACAGAGAACAGGTAGCACAACACGTACCTTTTGCTT
Organism: Sylvilagus bachmani; assembly: GCA_015711505.1. NCBI lineage: Eukaryota > Metazoa > Chordata > Mammalia > Lagomorpha > Leporidae > Sylvilagus > Sylvilagus bachmani. The sequence continues at coordinate 9,545 of JADBBT010004347.1, read as the reverse complement.
ATCAAAAGATGATGAGAGAGATTCGGGGGGGGCAAACTCAGGCAATGAAATGAAAGCATAATAGAGATGATTTTGTTTTGAGTGCTGCCAAGTCTTAAAGTAATTTTTAAATTTATTTTTATAGAAAGCTTTTATTTAATAAATATAAATTTCATAGGTATAACTTTTGGATTATAGTGGTTCTTCCCCCCTACCCACCCTCCCACCCCCAAACTGCCCCACCTCCTACTCCCTCTCCCATCCCATTCTTCATTAAGGTTCATTTTTAATTATCTTTATATACAGAAGATCAACTCTATACTAAGATTTCAATAGTTAAAACAACTTATTTCCGTTTCTTCAAGAACACACTGATTTGTTAAATGTAAAAGCTATTTGAAAGTGTTTTAAAATTTTAATTTCTAAAATGTGGGTTTATCCAGCTAATAAATACAGATCTTAATGAGATGTTTGGGAGACCCCCCCCCCCCTTCATTTAGTCTAATTAGTGCTCACATTTCATTACTGGTTACAAGTTCTTCATTTCATCAGTGGAGTGTCAAAACAAGAGAGGAAACAGAAAAAGAGAGAATACAATGAATTATCGAGTTCCAGATGGAAGCACTTCTTTCTGTTTTTCTAGGGAATAATTATTAAACACAATAAAAACCTCATTTCCACACATCATTAAAGAGTTCTTGAACCAAACCAACAACTACCCTTTGCTGATGAGATTGTAAAAATTATTGGTGTGGAAAAAAATGATCTTTCTTTCAGGGAAGATGTCATGTCCTTGCCTCCTCCCACTCTGATCGCTTTGCTCTGCAGAGTTGGGGAACACGAGATAGAAATGCATTTCACCAGCAGAGGTCACCCTTTCTCCTTTATGGTTCCAGCACTTGGCTTCGAGGTGATTCCTTAGTCCAGAGAAATGCAGTCGCTTGCAGCTTGCAGCAGAGCCAGAGGCTCGTGGAAATACATTCATCATTCACCCTGGTTGTGTCCTCCTACATATGCAGTGTTTAAATGCGCTGCTCTACCTGAACTCTTAAATGGACAACTCATGTACCTATAATCAGAACCATTAGGTTATGTCTGATAATCCTGTTCTCGAATCACTCCACTTCATCAAGTATTAGTTTAATGCGTACTGGTGCCAGCTAGAATTCTGTGCTCTGACTGGTGGCCCAGAGAGTAGGTTTTCATAACCCCCTGGAGGTGATGGGCACAGACATTCAGAGGGAATCCTCTGCTGGGTTTCTGCAGGGGAAAGAGAAAAAATTAAATAGGATGTGAAGTACTGAACACTGGCCAAGCGTGAAGTTCAATGCCAGCTATTGAAGGTCTGGCTTCTGCCAAAAGCTCACTATTTGTAGTTCATTTGAAGACTTGCCTTAGACAGAGAATGAATGAAGCTCTGAATGAATGATACACATGAGTGTCTCCTAGGCGTGATCTCCAAATGTCAGGGCTAAGTTGAGGGTGGAACTGCCCTGGTCTTGTTGCTTTGTGCTCAGGGCAAAAACATTCAGTGTTTCTTTGGTCAAATCCAAAATGGGACTTTCGGAATTCCTTTCCTCTTTCCCTTTAGGGAAGGACGTAATAGGCACCTTCTTGGAGTCCCTGGGAACATTGCGCTCATTGATTTTTACAAGGCTCAGTAAAGATCTTTAGTAAATTAAATTCCTTCCCTTCCCTTTCTTTTCTTATTTTTCTCCCCTATAAACCAGGGTTCTCGCTGATAATTTACAAGTTTAAAGATGCCGAGGATTTTTGGGATTCTGTGTGGCTGCTGCTCTTGTCTTAGCCTCCAAATGGCACAGTCCCAGGGAGAAGGGAATGCTGCTGCTGCTCTTTAAAAAGATTTATTTTATTTATTTGAAAGAGTTACAGAGAGCTGTAGAGATAGAGCCAGATATTTTCCATCAGCTGGTTCACTCCCCAATTGCCTCAATGGTTGGAGGTGAGCGGATCCGAAGCCAGGAGCCAGGAGTGTCTTCTGGGTCTCCTACATGGGTGCAGGGGCTCAAGGACTTGGGCCATCTTCTACTGCTTTCCCAGGCCATAGCAGAGAGCTGGATTGGAAGTGGAGCAGCTGGGACTCGAACCGGTGCACATATGGGATGCTGGTGCCACAGGCTGGGGCGCTGGCCCCGGGAATGCTTCTTAAAGGCAGGAGAGACACTTCCCTTCTAGGAAACGGGTGGCTGAACGACATGCGGGTGGCTCTCCGCTAGTGCTGTGCAGAGGTGTGACCCAGAGATGGACATCTGCCTGTGCTCCTTATGCCCCCGTTTTGGGTTCCTTTGTTGCTGGGCCTCTGGTCCCCCCAGCTGCCTCTGCGCAGAATCACCTGCCTACCCAGCATGCCTTGCAGGAGTACACTGGAGCCAGCTGGTGCTCACTTGCCAAAGGCTATGGTTAAATACTTGGGGATTTTGCAGGCTGGTTGCTGGGCCACAAATAGTTTGAAATCAGCTAGGGTGGGAGTTTGCACACGCACAAGCTGGCCAACACTGTATGTCATGCCCTTCTCTGGGCATCTTACTGGCACCCCACGGCTTACGTGTGTTGTGGGTGTTGCAAGCACACCCACATCGCTTTATCTTGATGCTGGAAAACTTTGGGATTTTGATGCAAGTGTTTACTAAGAAGAAAAGAGGCACATTTCCTTCTCTACTTTCAAAAGTGTAAATTTTTTATCAAGTACGATTTTCTGCTTTTAATTTTAACCAGAGTTTTGTCAGAAGACAGGCATGTTGTCCCAGCCTTCAGGCTTGGTCCTTCCCCTTGGACCCACACTTGGCCTACAGAGGCTGCCTCCTCCACGTTTCCCTTTTATTTTTTTTAAAAAGATTATTTATTTATTTGAGAGAGTTACAGAGAGAGAGCGAGAGAGAGAGCAAGGTCTTCCATCAGCTGGTTCACTCCCCAGGTGGCCACAATGCTGGAGCTGGGCTGACCTGAAGCTAGGTGCTCCCAGTGGATGCAAGGTTCCAGGAACTTGGGCCATCTTCCACTGCTTTCCTAGGCCATAAGTAGAGAGCTGGATCAGAAGAGGAGCAGATGGGACTGGAACCAGCACCCATATAGGATGCTGGCGCTGCCGGTGTACTGGCTTAGCTTAGTACGCCACAGCACCGGCCCCCACATTGTCTTTAAAAATCCCTTCATTCCCTTACATTGCCACCTCTGGCTTCCTGAAGGTAACTGCCCCTGACAGCATCCCTGGCCTGTACCATCAGACCCTTCACTGGTTCTTTGGGGGCTCGGAAGCCATGCCAGGTCCCTTGGCCAACACGGGCTGCCCATTCCTCTTTGGTTTGTTCCTGGGGGCCATGGTTGTCTCCTATTTCTCCAAAGCATCAGCTCCTTCTTGTTTCTCTTCCTTCCCAGGTCTGGACTCCCTGGCATTGCCCCTGGACTTGGGCCAAGGCAAACCTTGGAGAGCATCCTCCATGCACTACCGTCTGCAGCCAGGAGGGGGCCCTGCTGTGCGCCTTTCTGAGGAAGGCCCAGCCAAGGGGGTGTGTTAGAGAAAGGGACACGGTTCTAGAGCCAGCGGCTAGCAGTGTTGTGAGGTGGTTGCCCTGCCCTGCTGGGGCTGTGGTCCCTCTTGCTGCCCCACCCCTGGTGCCTAGAACGGCAACTCTTTCCTGTTGGGTGTCCGACCTGGCTCATCCACTCGCCCAGCTGGGAGTGCACTTTTCTGTACACATGGTGCCTGCGCCTGCTCAGAAACACCACACGCTGGGTGGCTCACACAGTAGACATTTATATCCTCACATCTGGAGGTGAGAAGTTGAAGATCAAAGGGCTGGGAAGTTCAGGTCCTGGGGAAGACTCTTCCCGGCTCTTCCGGGTGTGTCCTCACATGGCCCCTACCCTGTGTGCGTGGAGAAGTGTGTGTGTGTGTGTGTGGTGGGGAGTGCTCTCTGGTGTGCCGCCCCTGTCAGGATGTTGATCCTATCAGATTAGGGCCTCGCCCTCATGACCTTATTTAACCATATCGTTCTCCTAAAGGCCGCGTATCCTAATGAAGTCACACTGGGGGTTAGGACTTCAGAGTCTGGACAGCTAGGGGTGAGGGTAGGGGGAGTTGTGAACACAATTCAATCCCTAACTGGAACTGATTCTGTTTTTATTTCTTTTTTTTTTTTTTTGAATGATGTATTTATTTATTTGAAAGTAGGAATTAGAGAGAGGGAGATCTTCCATCTGCTGGTTTACTCCCCAGGTGGCTCCAACAGTCAGCACTAGGCCAGGCTGAAGCCAGGAGTTTCATCTGGGTCTCCCATGTGGGTGCAGAGGCCTAAACACTTGCGTCATCTTCCACTGCTTTTCCAGGCTGTTAGCAGGGAGCTGGAATGGAAGTGGAGCAGCCGGACAGAACTGGAATCCCATGGGATGTCAGCATCAAGGGTGGTGGCTCTACCTGCTGTGCCACAATGCTGGCCACAACGGATTCTGTTTTAAAACAATTTACAGAAGAAAGAAAATGTCCTTAGAATCTCCCTTAATTTCCTCTTTCAGATTCAATGCATCTCTTTCTAGGGATACCTTTCCCATGACCCACGTAGGGTGAGTCCACTTTTCCTTCTTTTGGTCTCAGTGAGGGAGGCAGAGTGTGAACCCCGGTCCCGTGTCTCTGTGGTTTCCATCTGTGTAGCTACACTTTGCCCTCAAAATTTCCCCACTCAGAATTCATTTGTAGTCATTCACATTTAAATGATAAACGTGCAGTGACTTCAGCCGAGGTCCATCTGGCCAAGTCAAACAAACGGTGATGGAGTTTTTACAACTCTCAAAAGTGAGAATTTTTGTTCCTGAAAACCTTAATAGGGACAGTGGGTTTGGAAATCACCGTTAAATTATCCCATATCCTTTTCTTTTCCCACCAATTCCTAGTTCTTTCGCTAGGTGTCAAGGACATAAAACAAATCGGGTGGACGTTGGACAGCTTGCCTGTTTGTTTCATTATTGCTGAGTTCCCTTTGTCAATCTTAGGTTCCCTGCCCGTCTCTGTCAGACATCTTTGTTCTGTTCTTGGGGGCTGGGGAGGAGGGAGCAGGCACGTGTTTGCGGCGAGAGGGTGGCACTGGGGACAAAGGCCCAACTGGAATGCAGGCTACTCTTCAGTGTGCGCTTGCATGTAACAGGAAACTTCTGGAAGCAAGATGCCTGAATGCAAAGAATCCGAGTGCCTGTGACCAGAGTTTCAGGCAGCTCTGTGAGGGACAGGGTTTGTGGTTGTGTGGGGGCTTTGTTCAAATCACACCATTTGGAAAAAGCACCTGCCTCGTTTTCCCATCACCTGAGTGGCCCAGAGAACTGGGGACAGGGAGGGGGCAGGACAGACACTCAGCCACGGAGAAGTGCTGGCGGTGTGACACACACACTCACTCACTCTGGTCTCTGCTGGGGGAGGGGTATGTCTGGACTTGGTATCACTGTCTATGTGAGGTCCCAGGTGTGTTAGTTTAGAAGGAGATGGGCCGGGGCCATGTCAGGAGAGAGCTCAGCAGTTGGCTGGTCCCCTCCCGTGGTGGATTCTTGACTCTCAGAATCTCAGGTCTGGGAGGCACCTTAGTCATCCAGGGAGAGTGAGCCTTTCACTCTGTGGGTGAAGTCACTGGGGCTCCCCGAAGGGCCCGCCCTCTTTCTGGGCTTGTCAGAGGCACTTAAGAAATACATGTTGACTTGACACGACCCACTGTGAAATAGGCGTAACAAAACTCCCCACATGGCAGCTGGATTAGGCTGCCAGCAGCTGGGAATGATTCTCCCTCTGTCGGTGTAAGCCTCAGTGGCAGGGAGCAGCAGAGGGGCACCGGGGACGCTCGCCCAGGCTTTGACTGGCACCAGCTGAACAGAGGTTGCAAACCTCCTTTCACAAATAAACTCAAGTTGAAAAAAATGTCAGAGCTGGAAGGAGACTTACAGATTAGGCTCACCCCCGCCTCCCTTCTGGCTACAGATGCATAAACTGAGGCCCAGAGAGGGGAAGTGATCTGTCTGGTTTGTTGTCTGTAGCCCTGGGCCTTGAACCCAGCATGTGGCTTCCAGATTCCTGCACGCTCTGCCATGCCACAGAGCCTCTCTTGGCAGCAAGCTGCAGGTCTGAGATGGACTGTATTGTTTAGACTTGGGAAGTATGTGACTGTAAGGAAAGTAGGAGCAGGGAGGGAGGGAGGGAGACGGGAGGCTAGGTGGGATGAGGCACAGCCCGCTTGTCTTTGATGCCGCCATTTTGTGACTTAAAGTGGAGTGAGAGGTATTGTCCCCCCAGTGGAACAGAGCCATATAAATTAAAACTGCAATGAGCTGTCTGCTGAAGGTGTGAACAAGGCAGATAAATCCCTGGGAGCTTAGGAAACATCTGCTCCTTACCTCGAAGGCAGAAACTTCACCATAAAGCAGAAGAAGCCAGCCCTGGAATGGTTCACCTTCTCTGGTGGGAGATGTAAAGGCTGGGCCCCACCTTCTGAAACACTCCGTAGCCAAGGGAGCTTTGCCGAATGGTCAGGGGCTTCTCCCTTTCTCCTTCAAGAGTGTTCAGCCTTTCCTGCTTCTGCACGCCTGTCCCAGTTCTTCAGTGTCTTCATATGGTTATGCAGTCACGGAAGGAAATCTTGACCTGGTCAAGGCACTTCCTGCTAAGCCCCAGGGGTAGTTGGGTAAGTTGAATCAGGGGGAGAAATGATGAAAAGGCTGCCAGCCAAGAATCAGGAGTTGGGGGCAAGTCACCAGGCCTGAGTCAGAGCCCCTGGCCAGCGGTCTGGACCTGAGGGTAGGTGTGGGGGACTGGTGATAGGGAAAGGGCAGAAAGCAACCCAACATTGCAGCCAATAATGCAGGAGAAGCAAATTGGGTTACTAATCTGGGATCAGGAATCTTGCACTCAGAGGAGCATGGAGAAGCACCAACAAGTAGTCTAGCGGGGAAAATGCTGATTTCTAGTAAGAGGAAATGGGGCTCACATGTGAGCGTGGCAAATGGGTGACATCTTGCTTGCAATCCCAATTGACCCGTGTTGCTACCTGAAATGTGGTGTTTAGGAGGATTGCAATCCTTGGCTGTGATCCATTAATGATGTCTGGTATGGATAGGCCAAATAAGAATCCATATTTTAATATTCCTTATTCTACCTAACCCTGGCTTCTAGCTTGTGCCCATTCTAAGTGTCCTGTCCACCCATAACCTTTCAGGATTCTGAGCAGGTGCTGGACTGTCCATCCTACCCACATCATGGACTGCCTTAGGGATGAGCAGCCCGATTTAATTTACTGCTTGGGCTGGAGCCTGACACTTGCTCTCTTTATACACTATTATGTTTGGCAGCAAAGGGTATTGCATGTGTAAAATCTTTTCAATAGAAAATTAGAGATACTTTCAAAACCTGGAGGCTGTGTTGCCACGGCTGGTTGTTCTCGTCCTCGCGGTCACAGAGGTCTTATATTCTCTCAGAAGAGTGTGAGTGTGGTTAGTGATGGAGCGAGGTGGTCTGGGCCATGCTCCTCACGCCAGCCTGCAATGGAACCTCACTTTTCCAGCCGGCTGTTGAGGAAGTGAACCCTAATGGGCGCAGCAGAGCCTCATGTGGGTATGGCCCGTTGACCCTGCCTTCAAGGGGCTCCTACTCTAGGGAATGTACGTGGCATTTGGGATGAGCCAGGAGGGGTGGCCAGAATGATTTGGTTATCCCGTAAGTGGCTGTTGAGAGGCACCAGGACAAGGGCCTGTTGAGTTCTTTCGGTTGTGGTCATATAGACACGGCTGCACTGAGTTGGGGTGCGGGAGCAGCGAGGGAAAAATCTGTATTTCTTCTCTTTTCCATTTCATCTGCGAATGTGAGATTGATCAGAGTTGCGACTTTGAACTTTTTAATATTTCTCCAGGGGCAGGTGTCAAAATCCACTTATCCAGGAGCCTCTGTGTAGAGTAAGCACCTGGGAGTTCGGCAGCCTGGGACTGGCACTCTAATTGCCTCATAGTATCATTTTGGGCAACTTGATCTCTTTGAGCTTCAGTTTTTTTTCATTTTAAAAAAAATCTTCAAGGAGAGGTAGTAGTATCTGCCTTAACCATCTAATAGGATTGACAAATATTAACATGTGAAAGTGCTTTGTAAATTGTAAAGTACTAAGAAAATTCAGGTTCTTATTAATAGAAACATGAATAATTATTATGTAAAAATGCCTGCCTATTGCATAAAACACAAAAATAGGGGCCTCTTCTGAATGGGCTATTCGCCCCATGGCCTGCACACCAATCTAGAATCTTGTAGCTTTCTCTATTTTTATGTTCTCTGATGAACCCAGTCCATAGTGAAATGTAGAAAATTTCTCTCCTTTTCCTCCATAGCTCAATGCCCCTTGGAGAGAAGGGGTCTTGCATTTGAAGGTGGGTGAGCAAGTGAGGTGTGCACTCTTGGACTGGAAACCCAGTGAGGTCTAAGTGACCCATAGTGCATCAGTCACTTGGTTAGCTCGTGTTGACCTAAGGAGTGGCAGGTGCACCAAGGCAAGGATTGGGGAGGGCGATTTGGAGCTTGGCTTTCTGCAGCACCTGACTCTCTCCCTGCAGCTTTGTTGGGACTCAGTGTTTGTCACCAGTAGACATGAGATGAGGGAGTTGCACTGCAAGTTCTTTTTAGCTTATTTTGGACAGAAAAAGACATAGTCCCATCTGAGTTCGAGGCTCTGCAATGTGAAGCAAGTGCTCTTTGAGCTCAGAAGATCAAATGCTGTGCAGGCGATGTTTTGAATTCAATTTCTATAGTTAGAAGGGAAAAAAAATCTTTCAAATGTCATTTGCTGTAATGATTAGCTCCGGTGAGGGATCCCCTCCCTGATTATTTGCTTCAATGCTTTAATTGGCTGAAGCCTGCATATTTGATCATTAACAAAATGGTCTCCTCTTTTTCTACCATGTTAATAATCTTGTTTAATGGAAATGCAGCTTTGATTTGTTTCCGGGCTAGGTTGCCATTTTTTCGTCACCAGGCAGTGTTAGTTTATGATTTTGCCGCATAAGAGACAAGATAAAATTCCATTTTGGAAATTTACAAACTTGGGACTGCCCGAAAAGAAAGGGGGACTGGAAGGAATATTCTTGGCCAGCTGTGGGAAGCAGTTTGCTTAGGTTATAATGAACCAAAGACATTGGCTCATGTGGAAACTTTATACCTGTCCCACATGTTTTAGACACTTCTGAAAAAACAAACAGCCCCATATTTGCAATTACCAGGTCAAAAAGCCGCATGTTGGCCCCAGTGCCAATTTAGCTAACTGAGTCCTCAAGCAGTCAGCATGGAGGTTGTTAAGTAAGAGTGTGTTGTGACCACTTAACCAGTCTCCACACCTGGAAAAAATAAAACATAAACTAAGAAAGAAAGCAAAGAGAATTTGAAACCAGGGAGTGGGCTCTAGTGACAGTGTTCAGATTCGGAGCCCCTGAGCTGTCTCCACATTCCAGACTGGGAGGAATATTTGAAAAGCATGCATCTTTATGGGCAGAATCTTCTTAATCCATATCTCAGGGGCAAGATTAACACTATGCAACAC
>JADBBT010004346.1:0-10341 GCA_015711505.1 Sylvilagus bachmani | reverse complement strand
TACATAAAGACCAAGCTATTTAAAAAAAAATAATAATAATATCATGTAGGATCTCTGTCCTTAATGGGCTATACAATGTGATATAATGTTGCAACTAGTACTCAAAGAGTATATTTCACTCTGTGATGATATGTGAGAGCAAATGGTTTAAAATCTTTTCTGAACACATGCTAAACTGAGCTCCTGTATACAAAGAGAATTGAAAATGAATCTGGATGTGAACGAGAGGGGAGGGGGAGGGGGTAAGGGGAAAGGGTAGCGGGGGGAGGGGAGGTATGGGTGGGGAAGTCATTGCAATCCACAAGTTGTACCTTGGAAATTTATATTCTAAATAAAAAAAAAAAATAAAATAAAAATAAAAATGAGACTCAACACAGCTTATTTTCAAGCAAAATTAGCATACAGTTAAATAGGTAAAGAAAGTAAATAAGTACTGCTGAAACTTGATATGTTCACGGAAAAATGAACATAAATGCCTAGCTTATGCTACACATAAAAATTAATTTCCATGCCTAATACACAAAAATGCAGATGCTCAGAAATCATTCTTCTCTGGAAAACAAAAAAAAAAAAAACAAATTTTTGTTTTGACAGGTAGAGTGGACAATGAGAGACAGAGACAGAGAGAAAGGTCTTCCTTTGCCATTGGTTCACCCTCCAATGGCCGCCACAACCAGTGCACTGCAGCCGGTGCACCGAGCTGATCCAAAGGCAGGAGCCAGGTGCTTCTCCTGGTCTCCCATGGGGTGCAGGGCCCAAGCACTTGGGCCATCCTCCACTGCACTCCCGGGCCACAGCAGAGAGCTGGCTTGAAAGAAGGGCAACCGGGACAGAATCTGGTGCCCTGACCAGGACTAGCACCTGGTATGTCGGCGCCGCAAGGCAGAGGATTAGCCTATTGAGCCACAGTGCCGACCAAAAAGAACAAATTTTAAAATGAAATATCAGTTTATTAACATGAATGAAAATTTAAAGCTCTCACTTCTCAACAAAAGAAAGTTTAAGGAAATGAAAAATGAAGAAAGAGAATAGTAGAAAATATTGATTATGCATATTTTAAGAAAACCTAGTATTAAGAATTGATAAGCAAATCTTCTAATTCATTAAAAAGAAATAAGAACTACGCCCCTCCAAACAAAAATGGATATGTCTGACAGTACACAAAAGGAGATACACAGATGGCTAAAAAGCACATGAAAAGGTTTTCAGAATTATTAATCACCAGGAAAATACATATTAAATGCACAAAGACAAGAATATGGTTAGAGTGGTTAAAATTTAAGATATAAGTAATACCTGGTTATGGTGCAGATGTAGAGTAACTGGAATGCTGAATAATGTTGCTGGAGATTTATAATACAATGGCTACTTTGGAAGATCCTTTGGTGAGATTCCTAAAAAAATTAAACAAATTTCCCATTGGACTCAGCCACCAGCTCCTAGATTTTTAGCCAAAAGAAAGGAAAGCAAGTATCCATAGAAAATCTTGAACACAGATATGAACAACTTTACTTGAAATAGCTCCACATTATAATCAAGCTAAAGGTTTCTAAAGGGGTGAGTGATACACAGATCTGTCTTTGAAAGACCATATAGTATTTCAGCATTTTCATCTATCCTACTTTCTTCCTAACACCTATTTTCTGAAATTAGCCAACACATCTTATAATTTCTGAATTACTTTGGGTAATATTAGCTCCTTATTATTTTTATATTTTTTAATTTATCAAGTGCCTAAAATAGCACTTTACACAAACTTTTAAAAAACTAATTTTTGGAAGATGGCAGAATAGTGACAGTCCGGGAAAAGATAGTTTAATAAAAGTGGAATTACTGTAGTCTCAGGGAAAGGCTCAGGAAAAGAATTGCAGAGGAAACTCTTCCGGATCTAGTGGATGTGACACGGAGAACCTACGGGGAGAGCAAGGATGCCCACAGCTCGGAAACCCAGCCGCAGAGTCTGTGTACCAGCACTGGAAGGGGAGGTGAGACAAAAACCTTGGTAGTCTAAGACATTGGTGGGGAAACGGCAAAAAGAGCCTAGAGGAAACGAGGCTTCAAGCCCCACTGGGGAAGGTTCACCAGGCTGACTGGAGGAGAGAAAAAATTGAATAAATAAGGGGAACCAGCATGGACACAAGTCTCTCTCTCCACTCACCTTACAAAGCTGAGCAAGACAAAGAGCAGGCGCCATTTTGGACATAGGTAAAGCAGCACCCGCCATCAGCCAAGCAGAAAAACCTGACTCTGGTGGGGAGAAATAACAGGAGGTTAGGACCTAGCGAAGGTGTGGAGCTAATGAACTGAGACTGTGAAAATCTGAGGGTGGGCAAGAGAACTCACAGAGTACACAACCTCGGTAACCTTGGCAACCTGGTGGGAGACTGCAGAGAAATTTGAGACCACACTGAGGGCTGCATTGACCATTTGTGTGGTCCTTGGGGTAAAGCAGACAAATATTATACCCAAAGAGGCCAGATTTCATACATCAACTACCCTCAATTCTGCTCAGCTGTGCAGAATTACTTCCCTTCTAAGTCAGAAAGAGAGAGAGAGAGAGTGAGAAAACAACCTGGGTGAGTCACCTTTGGCACACCATTAACCCTGAAGAACCAAACAGAGCTCTCTGGCCACACCCATAACAGCCTCTAAGGATCCATCAAAAGCAGACTTAATCTAGAGTCATAGTATAACGAGAAAAAAACACTACAGTGAAGAAATCAAAGAATATCTCCACAATGCCAAGAAACAAATGCATAAACTGAGGAAACAAGAACAAGGAAGACACTATGATGCCCCAAAATGAACAAGACACACCAATTCAAGATTATGAAGATTATGAGATAGAAGAAATGCAAGAAACAGATCTCAAAAAATTGATAAGAACATTAAGTTCTCAAAACCAAATTCTTGAACTACAGAAATCCCTACTGGACAGGATAGAAAATCTCTCTTGTGAAAATGAAATATTAAGGAGGAATCAAAATGAAATGAAACAACTAGTAGAACATGAAACTGTGATAGTGAAGAGAAATCATAATGAAATGAAGAACTCAATAGCTCAAATGACAAAAACATTAGAGAGCCTTAAAAACAGAATGAGTGAAGCAGAAGAGAGAATATTGGACTTAGAAGACAGAGCCCAGGAAAGTATACAGTCAAACCAAAGAAAAGAAGAGGAAATTAGAAATCTAAAAAATATTGTCAGGAATCTACAGGATACTATTAAAAAAAAAAACATTCAGGTTCCAGGAGTTCCTGAATGCATGGAGAGAGAGAAAGGATTAGAAGGCCTTTTTAGTGAGAAAATAGCAGAAAATTTCCCAGGTTTGGAGAAGGACAGAGACATCCTAGTACAGGAAGCTCATAGAACCCCTAATAAACATGACCAAAAGAGATCCTCACCGCGACACGTTGTAATTAAACTCACCACAGTGAAGCAGAAAGAAAAGATCCTAAAATGTGCAAGAGAGAAACATCAGATTACTCTCAGAGGATCTCCAATTAGACTCACAGCTGACTTCTCATCAGAAACCCTACAGGCTAGGAAGGAATGGCGAGATATAGCCCAGGTACTAAGAGAGAAAAAAAAAAAAACTGCCAGTGCAGAATATTATATCCTGCAAAGCTCTCATTTGTGAATGAAGGTGAAATAAAGAACTTTCATAGCAAACAGAAATTGAAAGAATTTGTTGCCAATCATCCAGCCCTGCAAAAGATGCTTAAAGATGTGCTACACACAGAAACACAGAAACACGGCCATCAGTATGAAAGAAAGTAAAGGAAGAAAACCTACCAGTAAAGATCACAGTATCTCAAAGCATATACTAAAAAATATCTTTGGGAAAATGGCAGGGCAAAGTTACTACTTATCAATAGTCACATTGAATGTTAATGAACTCAACTCTCCAGGTAAAAGGCACAGACTGGCTGAATGGATTAAGGAATGAAACGCATCTATTTGCTGCCTACAAGAAACACATCTTTCCAACAAAGATGCATGCAGACTGAAAGTGAAAGGTTGGAAAAAGATATTCCATGCCAACAGAAATGCAAAAAAAAGCAGGCGTAGCCATATTAATATCAGACAAAATAAACTTTAACACAAAAAAACTGTTAAGAGAGACAAAGAGAGGCACTATATAATGATGAAGGATTTTATTCAACAGAAAGACATAACTATTATCAATGTATATGCACCTAATTATAGGGCACCAGTTTATTTAAAAGATATACTAAGGAACTTAAAGGGAGACTTAGATCCCAATACAATAGTATTGGAGAACTTCAATACTCAACTCTCAGAAATAGACAGATCAACAGGACAGAAGATCAACATTGAGACAGTAGATTTAATCTACACTATTGCCCAAATGGATCTAACAAATATCTACAGAATTTTCAATCGTACATTTAAGATTCTAGATTCTTCTCAGCAATGAATGGAACCTTCTCTAGGATTGACCACATACTAGGCCATAAAGCAAGTCTCAGCAAATTTAAAAGAATTAGAATCATACCATGCAGCTTCTCAGACCACAGTGGAATGAAGTTGGAAATTAGCAAGTTAGGAATAACTAGAGAGTATGCAAACACATTGAACTGAACAACATGCTCCTGAATGAACACTGAGTCATAGAAGAAATCAAAAGAGAAATCAAAAACTTTCTGGAAGTAAATGAGGATAACAACACAACATACCAAATCTTATGGGATATGGCAAAAGCAGTGTTGAGAGGAAAGTTTATAGCAATAGGTGCCTACATCAAGAAATTGGAAAGGCGCCAAATAAATGAGCTTTTAACGCATCTCAAGGATGTAGAAAATCTGCAGCAAACAAGACCCAAATCTAGTAGGAGAAGAGAAATAATTAAAATCAGAGAGGAGATCAACAGGATTGAATCAAAAAAAAACATTACAAAAAATCAGCGAGGTGAAGAGCTGGTTTTTTGAAAAAATAAACAAAATTGACACCCCGTTGGCCAATTTACTAAAAAAAGAAGAGAAAAGACCCAAATCAATAAAATCAGAGAGGAAAATGGAAATGTAACAACAGACACCATAGAAATAAAAAGAATCATCAGAAATTACTACAAAGAGTTGTATGCCAGAAAACAGGGAAACCTATCAGAAATGGATAGATTCCTGGACAAATGCAATCTACCTAAATTGAACCAGGAAGACATAGAAAACCTAAACAGACCCATAACTGTGACAGAAATTGAAATAGTAATAAAGGCTCTCCCAACAAAGAAAAGCCCAGGACCAGATGGATTCACTGCTGAATTCTACCAGACATTTAAAGAAGAACTAACTCTATTTCTTCTCAAAATATTCAGAACAATTGAAAAAGAGGGAATCCTCCCAAATTCTTTCTATGAAGCCAGCATCACCTTAATCCCTAAGCCAGAGAAAGATGCAGCATTGAAAGAAAATTACAGGCCGGTGCCGCGGCTCAATAGGCTAATCCTCCACCTTGTGGTGCCAGCACACCGGGTTCTAGTCCCAGTCGGAACGCCAGATTCTGTCCCGGTTGCCCCTCTTCCAGTCCAACTTTCTGCTAAGGCCCAGGAGTGCAGTGTTGGATGGCCCAAGTGTTTGGGCCCTGAACCCCATGGGAGACCAGGAGAAGCACATGGCTCCTGGCTTTGGATCAGTGTGGTATGCCAGCCTCAGCGCACCGGCTGCCTCGGCCATTGGAGGGTGAACCAACGGCAAAGGAATACCTTTCTCTCTGTCTGTCTGTCTGTCTCTCTCTCTCTCTCTCTCACTGTCTACTCTGCCTATCAAAAAAAAAAAAAGAAAGAAAATTACAGATCAATATCCCTGATGAACATAGACGCAAAAATCCTGAATAAAATTCTCACCAATAGAATACAACAACACATCATAAAAATCATCCAACCAGACCAAGTTGGTGTGCAGGGATGGTTCAATGTTTGCAAATCAATCAACATGATACACCACATTAACAAACTGCAGAAGAAAAACCCTATGAATATCTCAATAGATGCAGAAAAAGCATTCGATAAAATTCAACATCCTTTCATGATGAAAACTCTAAGCAAATTGGATGTAGAAGGAACATTTCTCAATACAATCAAAGCAATTTATGAAAACCCATGGCCAGCATCCTATTGAATGGGGGAAAAGTTGGAAGCATTTCCACTGAGATCTGGTACCAGACAGGGATGCCCACTCTCACCACTGCTATTCAATAGAGTCCTGGAAGTTTTAGCCAGAGCCATCGGGCAAGAAAAAGAAATTAAAGGGATACAAATTGGGAAGGAAGAACTCAAACTATCCCTCTTTGCAGATGATATGATTCTTTATTTAGGGGATCCCAGAACTCTACTAAGAGACTATTGGAACTCATAGAAGAGTTTGGCAAAGTAGCAGGATATAAAATCAATGCACAAAAATCAATAGTCTTTGTATACACAGGCAATGCCACGGCACAGAAAGAACTTCTAAGATCAATCCGATTCACAATACCTACAAAAAACCAATCAAATACATTGGAATAAACTTAACCAAGGATGTTAAAGATCTCTACAATGAGAATTACAAAATCTTAAAGGAAGAAATAGAAGAGGATACCAAAAAATGGAAAAATCTTCCATGCTCATGGATTGGAAGAATCAACATCAAAATGTATATTCTCCCAAAAGCAATTTATAGCTTAAATCCCATCAAGGTGGCATGTACCAATGCCTTCTCATTAGTCCAAGTGATCAATTTCTGTTCACAAGTGATCTAATGATAGGACTAAGAGTCAAAGGGATCACATAAACAAGACTAGTGTCTGAAAATACTAACCAATAGAATAAAAAAAAGGGAGAGAATGATCCAACATGGGAAGCGAGATACATAGCATACTCATAGAATGGCAGATGTCCTAAACAGCACTCTGGCCTCAAAATCAGCCCTTAAGGCATTCGGATCCTGCTGAGAGCCCATGAAAGTATTTCAGGCATGGAAAGCCAAGACACGCTGGGGAAAAAAAAAAAAAAAGACAAAACACCTAAATGAAAGGTCTCTGTGAGTGAGATCCCAATGGAAAGAACATGTCATCAAAGAAAGAGGTACCTTTCTCTGAAGGGAGAAGAGAACTTCCACTTTGACTATGACCTTGTCTAAATAAGATCAGAGCTGGAGAACTCAAAAGGCTTCCATACCCTTGGCATCTCATGACAAGAGCCTAGGGTGATTACTGACGCCATAAACAAGAGTGTCAATTTGTTAAGTCTACAACAGGAGTCACTGTGCACTTACTCCTCATGTAGGATCTCTGTCCTTAATGTTCTGTACATTGTAATTTAATGCTATAACTAATATTCCAACAGTATTTTTCACTTTATGTTCTGTGTGGGTGCAAACTGTTGAAATCTTTACTTAATACTAAACTGATATTCTGTTTATAAAGATAATTGGAAATGAAACTTGATGTGAATGGAAGAGGAGAGGGAGCAGGAGATGGGAGGGTTGCAGGTGGGAGGAAAGTTATGGGGGGAAAAGCCATTGTAATCCACAAACTGTACTTTGGAAATTCATACTCATTAAATAAAAGTTAAAAAAAATTTAAAAACCTAATTTTTGAATGCATAAACAAATGCTTAATAGCTGTAATTTTATTTGATGATTATTTTGTTGTTTTTCTGATAATTGAATATAATTGTATTCTAAGCTGCTGCATTTCTCAGAAAGGATATCTCTTCATTAAGTAACTTGTTTTCAAGTGAGTTAATTTAAAATCAGGAAAGATTCAGTTTCTTGACAAAGCTCGTTACTGGATTCTCTAAAAGTTGGCTCCTCATTAATATTCTCTTCTCATTTTCCACTCATTGCTATATTAGTATCTGCCAAAACCTGAGTGTTTCAAGAAAACAAAGTGTTATTAAAAGCTGATTATATAATGAAGAAAACATAATAATTTAGAAAGCTACATAGCAATAAACCCACTTCATGACAGAAATTATTGAAGTTTAAACACGTTTTTGTGCAGCATATATAAAAATCACAGTTTTAAAAATAAAATCATACTTATATTAGGAGTTATGGAATTGTCGAATATATTTTGTTCCTATCTGGGCTTACATAACAATTTGATAATTATTATTTCTCATCATACATGTCAATTTATAAGATTTTGAGTTCAAAACAAAATGTTATGATAAAGATTTCAATAGCATATTGGACAAAAGTTTACTTTAATTTTTTTCATGGGGTAATATATCATTTAACTTCACAGTGATATATGACATTTCTTTCACAACTCCATTGTAATCTTCTTAACTTTTCATCTGTCATCAGTACCTATACCCACAGACTGATTGTTTTTATTTTTTATTTTTTTATTTTTTTGACAGGCAGAGTGGACAGTGAGAGAGAGAGAGAGAGAGAGACAGAGAGAGAGAGAGAGAGAGAGAGAGAAAGGTCTTCCTTTTCCATGGTTCACCCCACAATGGCTGCTGCAGCCGGCGTGCTGTGGCTGGCACACTGCGCTGATCCAAAGCCAGGAGCCAGGTACTTCCTCCTGGTCTCCCATGCGGCTGCAGGGCCCAAGGACCTGGGCCATCCTCCACTTCACTCCCGGGCCACAGCAGAGAGCTAGAGTGGAAGAGGAGCAACCGGGACAGAATACAGTGCCCCGACCGGGACTAGAATCCCGTGTGCTGGTGCCACAGGCGGAGGACTAGCCTATTGAGCCACGGCGCCAGCCTTTTTTAAATATCTTTAAATAATACTAACATTATGTTCTTCCTATTGTCATTATACTTCAAATATGATCCTTATAGGGTTACAGTTTTAAAAGTCATAGTACCAACTCTGAAAAATACTTTTCATTTTATTTAAATTTATTTTGGAAGAGACAGAGAGGAGACCTGCTTCATCCTCTGCTTCACTCTCCAAATGCTCACAAAACCTTCCTAGGGCTGGGCTATGCTGAAGGCAGGAGCCAAGCATATAACTTGGGTCTCCCACAAAGTTGGCAATGACCCAAGCACTTAAGGCATTACTGCAGCTCTTCAAGCTATATATTAGCAAGAAACTTGAAGCAAAACGCACAGCCAGGACACAAACCCAGGCACTATAATGGGAGACAGGGCTTCCCAAATGACATTTTAACCATTGTACAAAACACCTGGCCAATACATGAAATTTATACAATGAATTTCAATCATTCATATTTACTATAAAAGTGTCTAGAATTTCACATGGTAAAATAGAAAAACTGAAAGAACCGTAGTTCAGCATTTACAATTTGAATGGATATAACTTTATTATTATTTATTTAAAATTAAGTCCAATAGATTCTTGGAATCTATTCTACTTTTCAGTGTTTTTTTTCCTATTCTCTTATAGTAAATTATCTCATTTTCATTTAAGTTTTAAATAGTCTCATGCTTATTAATGTATAGTTGACAAATTGTACGACTGATGTTTGACATGTGTGAACATGATTTCCTTCCCTTTCTTTGTCGTTCTCTTTTTTATTGTTGTGGTGAAAACTCTTAAGATAAACTTCAGCAAGTTTCAGATCACAGTATTGTTACTGTAATCACCATGCTCTAGTGTAGATCTCCAGAACGCTTTTATCTTACATACCCAAAACTTTTGTACCCTTCGACCAACATCTTTCCATTTCTCCCTGCATTTTGCCTCTGGCAATCACCATTCTATTCTGAACTTGTTTGAATTTGCTTTTTTTGACTCTACATATGAGTGAGATCATATAGTATTTGTCTTGTCTGACATTTCAATTAGCACAATGAACATGGGTGAACTTGGAGGATATTATACTGAGTTGACCTCATTTTTATATGCCCAAATTCATTTAATTACTGAAAATAAAAAAAAATTAACTGTGTTTGACCAAACAATGAGAAATTCTCACCACCATAAAGGTCCACTTAACAAAATCTATTTCTGCACTTATTAGTAAGATATATAACTATTTTTCAATTTATTTATATGTCCTCTTATATTTGATTGGTACAGTATTATTAATGCTAAATATATTACTGTTTTACTGTTTTCAGCCATAAAGTCAACTTTGTGATGCGATTCTATAATCTTCAAAAGGTATCTAATAAAATTAATTCTTCTTGGCCGGCGCCATGGTTCAACAGGCTAATCCACCGCCTTGCGGCGCTGGCACACCGGGTTCTAGTCCCGGTCGGGGCGCCGGATTCTGTCCCGGTTGCCCCTCTTCCAGGCCAGCCCTCTGCTGTGGCCCAGGAGTGCAGTGGAGGATGGCCCAGGTGCTTGGGCCCTGCACCCCATGGGAGACCAGGAAAAAGCACCTAGCACCTGGCTCCTGCCATCGGATGAGCGCGG
>JADBBT010004345.1:0-10341 GCA_015711505.1 Sylvilagus bachmani | reverse complement strand
CCCCATCGTGTGTGTGCACACGGCCTCCCCCCATTGTGTGTGTGCACACGGCCTCCCCCATCGTGTGTGTGCACACGGCCTCCCCCCATTGTGTGTGTGCACACGGCCTCCCCCCTCCCCGTGTGCGCACACAGCCTCCCCTTCTTAGCCCCTGCCTGAGGAACCCAGCCCAGAGAGAGCACTCACCGAGCTTCAGCAGCCAGCCTTCTCGGTCTGGATTGAAGAAGGTGTGAGTGAGGTCATTCCCATCATCCTCTGGGATTTTAAAGGGTTCATTTTTTATGCTCTCATACAGATTCTGGATAAAAGACGACATTGCATGTCTCTGACTCCAGGAATCTCTCTCCCTCCCCTTCCCCGTCACTCCCTCCATCAGCACTGAGCGTGGCCTCCAGTGAGCCACAACTGCCAGCTTCCGCGAGCAGAAGGACAGGGCCAGGCCTGCCTCCAGCAGCTCCCGTGACGAGACAGACAGACGTACGGGGTGATCCGGACGCCGTACCTAACCACAGCCCCTCCCCCACTCCTTAGCTGGGCCCGGCACCCATTTCTTAAGGAAAGCCACACGGCTGAATGACTGGAAGCGCGGACCCTTGCTAAATCCCAGGGGCTCCCCCGACGCCCCAAGGCCCCCGGGCGCACCCGGAGCAGCTCCTCGGGCAGGTCGCCTCCATCGTTGATGCCTCGGTTCATGGCGATGAACCTCTCCACAGTGGGCTTATCCTTGACGTTGGGGTTGTGCAAGCTGGTGTTCAACATGATGATGGCAAAGGAGAGGACGTAGCAAGTGTCTGAAGACGAGACAGAGCGGGGCCTGTGGCATGCTCTAGGTGCACAGACACACCCCACCCGCAAGCGCGAGAACTGCCAGAGGAAACGGGATCAAAGGCCGCGCGCAGACGAGCGGAATCGCGCGTGGGGCAGCTCGGGGCTGCGCCCTCTGAAAGCACAGAAAACACTCGTCTCAAAGGACGCTCCCTCAGAGTGAGTGTGTGCTGTAGACAATCTCAGAAAACAACATAGCTGGGGCCAGCCCTGCGGTGTAGCGGGTAAAGCCGCCATCTGCAGTGCCGGCATCCCATATGGGCACCAGTGTGAGTCCCGGCTGCTCCACTTCCGATCCAGCTCCCTGCTAATGGCCTGGGAAAGCAGTGGACGATGGCCCAAGTCCTTGGGCCCTGCACCCACATGGGAGACCCAGAGGAAGCTCCAGACTTTGGACTTCAAACAGGTCCCTTTGCAGCTATTTGGGGAGTGAACCAGTGGATGGAAGACCTCTCTCTCTCTCTCTCTCTCTCTCTCTCTCTCTCGGTAACTCTGCCTTTCAAAGAAATAAGTAAATCTTTTAAAAAACTAAAAAGAAAATACAAATTTCCTAAACTTCCACTGTTTACTTATTTTGCTTTATTTCTTCTACATAAATCTGCCTGTGTGTCTGAAATCAGAAAAGCACCTCACAGACACATACCGCGCTAACTCCGCAATCAGATACACACACATGCACTTCTGCTGATCTTATCACTGGCCCGTGACATAAAAAATCTTCACAAGATTTTTAATAGCAGGGCTGGTGCTGTGGTGCAGTGGGTTACAGCACTGGCAGCCTACAGTGCCGGCATCCCATATGGGTGCTGGTTTGAGTCCCGGCTGCTCCACTTCCAATCCAGCTTCCTGCTATGGCCTGAGAAAGCAGTAGAAGATGGCTAAGTGCTGGGCCCCTGCACCTGTGTGGGAGACCTGGGAGAAGCTCTTGGCTCCTGGCTTCGGATCAGCCCAGCTCCAGTCATTGCAACTATCTGGGGAAAGAACCAGAGGACAGAAGACCTTGCTCTCCCTCTCCCTCTCTGAAAGTCTCCAAATATATAAAATAAGTGTTACAAACAAGATTCTTTATAGCCTTGTGTTTCATGGTTCTGAGTTACTACAAATTATATTCCTAGTGCCTACTGCAGGGGTTCTGGATCATTTCCGACTGTCTGCGGTTATGAACTCTGTGCAGTGTGCGTGGGCCCCAGCCCTGTGCCGCAGAGGTCACACCCTGTGCCGGGACGCCTCCTCACTCACCCGTGGACTGGAACACGCCGGGGTTGCACTGGCAGTACCGCTGCGCGAAGGCCTCCATCATCCGGTCGATCTTCTGCGCCTCTCCGGGGAGCCGGAAGCTCCACAGGAACTGCCTGGGGTGAAGGGGGCGGGTGCGGGTCGGAGACAGCTCACTCCTCCGGGCACCCCGGGTCCAGGGACAGGAAGAGACCTGCCTCAGCCCCGTCACACGACTCTCCCCACACTTGCCACCCAGACCGCCGGTACCGTCGTCAAAGGTGCAGGACAGGGAGAGTGAAGATTTTCCTACTCAACAGAACGGCCCTCCTCCCAGAACAACACAGAACTGAAACACGGACGGGGCTGATTTTAAACAAACTCGTTTCCAGAAAGCAAGGCAGCACGGCAGGAGCAGAGGAAAACCACGGCTCTGAGTTCCTCCCTTGACGTCAGGCCACGGCAGACAGAAACCTGCCTAACGGACAGCTCAGCCGGCGTTGTCCACACACGACGGGCCGCCAGAGGAGGAAGGCTCAGTTTAGTAAAAAAAAAAAAAAAAATTAAAGTTTCTTTTTTCCTTTCTAGGAAGAAATGCAATGCAGAAGCGCAGGAAATTAAAAGGGTTTTCTAAACTGAAGACTTCAAAATGTACGCGTTTCCACCGTTTCCGAGATGTGAGACCCGGGGCGTGTTGAGAAGCTGCTCTGGGTCTATCTCAACTTACTTCCCTTTGATCATCCAATCACTTTCAGCTACAGGAGGACCGACTGCTTTCCTTTAAAATTCTTCAAGACATTTACAATAATTTCCAAAGACGTCATTTCAACCGAACAGCACGCAGCACAGACATGGCCGAGGGCCCGCCCCTCACCCTGGCTCACCGTAGCGCCTGGACCAGGTTCAGATCCGTGAACTCATGCAGCTCCACAAATGCATGAAGAACCTGGATGTTGAACTCATCTCTGCCAAGAAAAGACACGGACGGGGGACACAAAAGTCAGACATCCCCGCTGACAGCCCCGGCCGGGTCTCGTGGCCACGCTGTCGGGAAGAAGCCCGGGCTGGCCATTTGCTGACTGAACAAGCAAGTGTCCTCCTGCTCTGGACAGAGCAGCGACTGTCCTACGGACAAGCCGGCCCTCTGCACTGGGAACACTCGCTCCCAGGGAGGCTTTTGGCGCAGTGGTCAGGCCACCACCAGGGGTGCCTGCATCCCGCGTCGCAGTGCTGGGCTTCACTTCCGACTCCAGCTCCCACCAGTGCACACTCGGGGAAGACGATGGCTCAGGTGTTTGGTCCTTGCCACCCATGCCGGGGACCCAGACTGGGTTCCGGACTCCCGGCTTCAGCCTGGTCCTGCCCTAGGATGGGCAGGCATTTGGGGAGGGAATCAGAGGTTGGGAGAGCTCTGTCTTTCAAATTAAAGTGAAAGTAAATAACTAAATAATTCTTAAAAATCTCTCCCAGAACTTGAATCACTTGGGAGTTGGGGTTTTTTTAAATTGTAAACATTTATTTATGTATTTGAAAGGCAGAGTTAGAGAGAGAGAGAGAGAGGTCTTCTATCCTCTGGTTCACTCCCCAGATGGCTGCAACAGCCGGAGCTGGGCCACTCTGAAGCCAGGAGCTTCTTCCAGGCCTCCCACCTGTGTGCAGGGGCCCATGTACTTGGCCGTCCTCTGCTGCTCTCCCAGGTGCATTAGCAGGGAGCTGGACTGCAAGTGGAGCCCCCAGGGGACTCTGGCGCTGCAGATGGAGGCTTTACTCGCTACCCCACAGCACGCCCTGCGGAGCTGGCTTCTTGACCTCGCTCCTCCCCAGCCCTGGCAGCACACGCGGGTCTGAGACTGACCTCTCCCCCAGGTAGTCGCCGATGGCTGTCTTGTTGAGCCCTTCGCCCTTGTACAGGAACTGCGCGAGGTCCTCGCACGAGCTCTTCAGCAGGTCGCTCTCTATCAGGAACTGGATGCCCTGGGGAGACGGTGAGCGCGTCCAGAGGGGGACGTGGCGCAGCGCCCGGACACAGGGGCAGCAGACACAAGAGGTCTGGCGCGTCGCAGCTCAGGGACGAGGGCTCGCGCTGCGCCCGCTCCCACTCGGCTCACTTGCGCTCTGCGTGAGCCCACCCGCGCGCTGCAGAAACCCCCACCCGAGCGCTGTGGACGCCGTCGCTTGCCTTCTACTCACCTTTTTAGGGTCCATGTTAAATTTCTTCCTGCCCATGGCTACCTGTTTGTTCCTCTGCATGTTTTTCCTGTAAGACAATCACCACAGCCATCAGGACCCCGGGCACCCGGGAGGCTCCGGAACCCCCCAGAATCCCGCACGCACGCATGCACGGGAATAGGGAGTTCTCTTAAAAAGACTGGTTTATTTAAAAGGCAGAGTGACTGGGGGGGGGGTGCCTTCCATCTGGTCACTCTGAGTGCCCGACCGGAACCCTGACGCCGGCTCCACGCTCGCTTATTCCTTTCACCCACATCAGTGGTTTTTTTAAAAACATGATTTAAGATTTATGTATTTATAGAGATCAGAGAAACAAAGAGAGATCTTTCATCAGTCGGTTCACTCCCCAAATGGGCACAGCAGGTGGAGCTGGGCCAGGCGGAAGCCAGGAGCCAGGAGCTTCTCCCAGGTCTCCCATGTGGGCACAGGGGCCGAGCACTTGGCCATCTTCCACTGCTTTCCCAGGCTGTGAGCAGGGAGCTGGATCAGAAGAGGAGCAGCCAGGACTTGAACCAGTGCCTATATGGGATGCCGGTGCTGCAGGCTGGGGCTTTAACCCGCTGTGCCATAGTGCCAGCCCCATGTGATTTTTCTTTCAAAGTTTATCAAGATACAATTCACTTACAATATCCCCATTTTCAGTGCAATGTGAGTGATTCTGAGAAGCTTCCCAGCTGTGTAGTCATCACAATAATCCGGTTTCTCAGCATTTTCCCCACCCCAGAATGCCTCACGCCCATTTCCAGTTAACCCCGCCCACCTCTGTCTGCAGGGATCCAAGTGGACTCACAGCACTGGGGCCCTCATGCCTGGTTGCCTGCACTGCTCAGAGCTCTCCAGGGCCGCCGTGCAGGGCGGGGCGGGGCCAGCGTTTGCGGCGCCAGCACCCCACATCGCAGTGCCTGTCTGAGTCCCGACTGCTCCGTTTCCCACCCAGCTTCCCGCCAACGAGCCTGCAGAGGCAGCTGACGCCCAGGTGCTTGGGCCCTGCCCCGCGTGTGGCAGATCTGGGCTGCAGCTCCTGGCTCCGGCTGCAAGCCTGGCCCAGCCCTGGCGGTGGCAGCCGTTTAGGGGTGCAGATGGGGGATGAGGGAGTAAGAGCCGCGGGTCCTTTCCCTGCGAACTGCTGCCTGGGAAACCTCAGCGAGAAACCTCACTGCGAACACCCCGTTCACTCGCAGCTAGAACGAGGCGCGGTGTTCAGATATGTAGAAAGTCCCATGTAATTTAAATGGCTATCTAACAATTTTTCTAAAGATTCATTTATTTCAAAGCGCTACAGAGAGGGAGGGAGAGGCAGACAGCAATCTTCCACCCGCTGGTTTACTCCCCAGATGGCGCCAACAGCCAGGCGCTTCGTCTGGGTCTCCCACGCGGGTGCAGGGGCCCCAGGACTTGGGCCACCTTTCACTGCTTCTCCCAGGCCATAGCAGAGAGCTGGATCGGCAGTAGAGCAGCCGGGACTCAAAACCGGCACCCAGGAGAAGTCAGCGTTGGCTTTACCGGCTTCACCACAATGCTGACACCAGAACTTTTCTCTAAATCCAGAAAGATCACTCTGACCTGCATTTCCCAATGTCACAGGAAAAGCCTGCCGCGCGCCTCCCTGAGAATGGCGTGGCGGAAGACAGGCCTGCAGAGGCGGCCTCTCCGAGCGGCTTTCGCCAGCTTCCCTCGGGGTCAGCCCGATGGGTCTCCAGAACAAAGCGCCAGTCTCACTGCTCCTGCCTCACAGCTCCATGCGTGCGGGGCGCGAGCAGACCATCTCTGCTTGACTAAACAGCATCTAGGTCATCTCTGTAAGATGTTGGCGTCACATCTTTGAAAATGTGGAAATCAGAAGGAACGGAGCCTGCTTGAGGAGCAAATCCATGCCGAGCCTGAGAACCCAGGAAGCTCAGAGCAGCCCCGCTCGGGAGTTCAATGCTGGACAACCTCTCTAAGTTCTAAACCAAAAACCAACGGGCGGCCTTGGCCTGGCGTTAGGCGGCCAGGCAGCAGAGCCCTGCCCCCGGCCCTGACGACGAGGCTCAACGCCCAGCTCTGGCCCCAGTCCAGCCTGCCGCCAAGGCAGACTCCGCGGCAGGCAGCAGTGACAGCGAAAGCGCCCGGCTCCCTGCCACCCACGTGGGAGGCCCGGGCCGCGTTCCCGCTCCCAGCATCAGCCTCCTGGCTCCTGTGGGCACTCGGAGTACACCCACGGGTGGGAGTTCTCTCTGATAAAAGTACCATGTCTGAAAGTGAGCAGATAACTAAACTGCTGCTCCGGGACACCCATCTTCAGATGCGGCTGGTGGATCAGCGACACTCACAAGACCACCAGGTGAGGCTGGGGGAGGCTCGTCACTCTCACTCCTGGGCTCTCTGGGACAGAGATCTGACCAAGCAAACGGCGCCGTGAATTCTGGGAACGTGTGTGCAGATTCCAAGACACACAGGAAAGAGGCGAGTGACTGTGCCAAATCCACTCTTTTTTTTTTTTTTTGACAGGCAGAATTAGACAATGAGAGACAGACAGAGAGAAAGGTCTTCCTTCTCCATTGATTCACCCCCAAATGGCTGCTATGGCCGGCGCACGGCGCCAATCCAAAGCCAGGAGCCAGGGTCTTTCTCCTGGTCTCCCATGGGGTGCAGGGCCCAAGCACCTGGGTCATCCTCCACTGCACTCCCGGGCCACAGCAGAGAGCTGGCCTGGAAGAGGGGCAACCGGGACCGAACCGGTGCCCGGACCGGGACAGAAACCCTGGGTGCCGGCGCCGCAGGCGGAGGATCAGCCTGTTGAGCCGCGGCGCCGGCCGGAAATGCGATTTCTTCATACTCTGTTATATTTTACCTATTTCCTGCATTAAATGCGTATTACCTCATAATCAATAAAAACAACCTATTTTTGCCTTTTCAAAATTGAGGCGTACTTTTCAGAGCACACGGGGCTCACTTCTCAGCAGGCGGTTCGACGTGTTTTGACGAGGACACGCTGCCCTGTAACACGGCTGTGATTCACACTGAACGCCCCGTCGTCCACTAAGCGCCCTCCGGGCCCACCCTCAGAACCAGCCGCTGCGGGACCTCCACCATCGCGCCCGGTCGCCCGTCCAGAGACTCAGGAGCAGCAGCACACGGTGCCAACGTGTGTGACCGCCCGCCGGCAGCCCGCTCCTCCTCACTGTGATACGCTACTCCGCCCACTCCCCTGCTGGCCACGTTCAGTAAGAACTCAGGTGCTGCACACACCTTGTGGACGTGTTCTCGTTCCTCTCGAGGAAGCCCCGGATGCTGAACTGCTGGGTCACACTGAGTGCGTGTTGACCATTCTAAGAAACACCTTTCTGGGGCGGAGTTTGTGGCGAGGAGGTTAAGCCACCACCTAGACTCCAGCATCCAGAGGAACACTGGTTCAAGTCCTGGTCACTGCACTTCTGATCCCGCTCCCTGCTAATCTGCCGGGGAAAGCAGCCGAAGACGGCCCACGTGCTTGGGCTGCTGCTTTGGCCTGGCCCAGCCCCCGCCACGGTGGTCATTTGGGGAGGGAAGCAGTGGATGGAAGATCTCTCTCTCCCTCGCTAAGTCTGCCTTTCATATAAATAATTTTTTTTTTTGAAAAACAACTGTTTGCCCTGAATAGCTACGCCGCTTTAGTCTCTCCAGCACCTGTCAGCACCAGGCACCGCCTGTCTCGTAACTGCGGTGTCACAGCGCGGCGAGGGGCATCTCGTGGGGGCGCTGTTCCTCGTTAGTAACGGTGCTGGGCATTCCCGTGTCCGCCACACAGGCAGCTTCCTCTAAGGGTCTGCTCCAGCTTTCTGCCCATGTTTAAAGCTGGGCTGTCTTATTTGTTAAATTAACTTATATGTGATGTGATACTGTGTGTGTGTGTGTTCTGGTATATATATTACAAATATTTTCTCCTAGGGGCCGGGCTGTGGCGTAGCAGGTAAAGCCACCGCCTGCAGTGACGGAATCCCATAGGGGCACTGGCTGCAGTCCCAGCAGCTCCACTTCCGATCCAGCTCTCTGCTGTGGCCTGGGAAAGCAGTGGAAGACGGCCCAGGTCCTTGGGCCCTGCACCCACGTGGGAGACCCGGAGGAAGCTCCTGGTTCTTGGCTTCAGATCTGCACAGCTCCAGCCGTTTTGGCCAACTGGGAAGTGAACCAGTGGATGGAAGACCTCTCTCTCCCTGTCTCTCTTTCTCTCTCTCTCTTTCTCTCTGTGTAACTCTGCCTTTCAAATAAACAAATAAATCTTTAAAAAATATTTTCTCTTAGTCATGGCTTGCCTATTCATTGCTTTTAACACTTATCTTTTGCAAGGACAGATATTTTAATTTTTTATTAACTCCAAGTTATCCATTTCTTTTAAGCAATGATTTTTTAGATGGAAAGTGAGACAGCCGCCACCCAGAACGGCACACTGACACCACAGAGCCTGGAGGTGCGAGCCGGCTGCTTTCTGAGGCCCAGGCAGCTTCGCCAACCCCAGGGCAGCACCAGCGCATGGCCAAGATGACAAATCGATGGCCTTATGCAGACAGGAAGACAGGCTGGAGCACGGACAGAGCGCTGGGAACAGACCATCTACAGCGTCAGCAGTTAGGGCACGGTCTGGGAGCCCCTCCCAAAGTCACCTCGCAAAGTCTCCCATGTTCCATGTCACTGAAACGCACATAGGCGCACACGCACACACACACTCACACACGCACGCACACACTCCCTGTGGTGTCACACTGCAACTTCACAGTCCCTTCCCTGACGTGTCCTGCAGGGCAAATACGCCCGCAACTCCACTCGGACGCAGCCGCGCACGGCCGCCCTCCACACCGAGCTGTGGCCAAGCTTCTCCTCTGGACACAGGGACCACGGAGGGAAGGAGTGACCGCTCACACACAGATTCAGGAGCCATGGAGCGCTCGGGACCCTGGGAGTCCTCTAGGTCCAGCTGGGCAGCAACCGCTGCCCCGAGAGCCTCTGCGGTGGGGCTGGCACACGCGTGCTCGTGGGAACCGGAAGCCACTCCCCCAAGGGGCCACAGCCGGAGCCGGGGCAGACTCACCTCTCCTCCGTGGACCCCAGGTGTTCGATTTCATTAGCTACTTCTGCTATCTCATCCTTCAGCCTCTGTGGAAGACACCAGGGCTCAGCAGGGAGGAAGCCTCCCTCCAGCCTAAACGAGACCAGAGATGAGGCAGAGAGCAGAGAGCACACGAGGGACACGCATCCCACGACAGCGAGCAGCGCGGGGGACGAGGGTGGGAAGAGCAGAGAGCACACGAGGGACACGCATCCCACGACAGCGAGCAGCGCAGGGGACGAGGGTAGGAAGATGGCTCCCGACCCCGGGGTCCAGGGATGGGGTCACACGCACACACGCGTCTGAGACGCCCACTGCCCTGAGCAGGGCGGCCTGGGCGGTCAGTGCAGGCGTCTGGCACAAAGCTGCGCACGACCAAGCCGGCCCAGGACAAACCCCGGCATCCGAGGCCCAGCCGCTGGGCCAGCACGGCCGTGAGGGGCCAACACCACTGCCCTGCGGCTGGCCCAGGGCATGCCTATCCCTCCCTGTCCCCACGCCAGCTTGGCCTCAGGACGCACGGACTCCCCCAGGGAATGGGGACTGGCGGCAGCACCTGCTGGCTTTCCCAGCATCTGACTGTGAGGCAGGAGTACAGACGTATAGCCAGAGCAGGGAAGTGTGTCCAAAGATGACGCTCAAGGAGAACCTGCACACACGGGGTAGTGAGGACACACCTGCACACACGGGACTGTGAGGACACGTCTGGGCACATGGGGCTCTGGGGACACGCCTGCACACACACATGGCTGTAAGGACACACCTGCACACATGGGATTGTGAGGACACACCTGCACATACACGGGGCAGTGAGGACACACCTGCACACACACGGGGCTGTGAGGACACGCCTGCGCACACGGGGCTCTGGGGACACGCCTGCGCACACAGGGCTGTGAGGACACGTCTGGGCACACGGGGCTCTGGGGACACGCCTGCACACATGGGGCTGTGAGGACACGTCTGGGCACACGGGGCTCTGGGGACACGCCTGCACACACACATGG
>JADBBT010004344.1:0-10342 GCA_015711505.1 Sylvilagus bachmani | reverse complement strand
ACTGATTCTAACACTAATCCTAATTGTAGCATAGCCCTAACCCTAAACCTAACACTAGCCCTAACCCTAATCCTAACACTAGCCCTAACCTTAATTCTAAGCCTAGGCCAAGATCCAATCCTAACATTACTCTTCACCTTAGCCTAAGCCCTAAGCCTAACTCTGGCCCTGACCCTCACCATAATCAATAATCCTAACCCTAAACCAAACCCTAACCAGAGTTATCCCTAGCTCTAATCCTAACTTTAACTCTAACCCTAACCCTAACCCTAACCCTAACTCTACCCACGGCCCCAATCCTTACATTAGCCTTCACTTTAGCCTTAGTCCTAAACCAGGTTCTAACCCTACCCCTAATACTAACCACTAATTCTAACATTAACCCTAACTGTAATATAGCCCTAAACCTAATCCCAACACTAACCCTTTTCCTAGCTTAAGCCTCGGACTTGGCCTATCCCTAACACCAGCCCTTGCCTCAGATCCTGCCCCAAACCAACTTTTCCCCTAACCCTAATCCTAACCAAAGTATACCCTAGCCCTAATATTACCCCTAGCCCTGACCTTAACCCTCATCTGAAACCTAACTCTAGCCCTCACCCTCACTGTAACCACTAATCTTAATTCTAACCCTAACCTTAGCATAAATCTGAACATAATCTTAACTGTTACCCTAACAATAACCCTAGCCCTCTCCTGAAGCTCATACTAGCCCTCACCTCAGCACTAGTCATAAGCCTAACTCTAGTCCTAACTCTAACACTAACCACTAATTCTAACTCTAACCTTAACCATAACCATAATATAGCCCTAACACTAATCCTAAATCTAACACTAACACCAATTCTAACCCCTGTCCTCAGCTTAGCTCCACATTAGTCCAAGCTGTAAACCTAGACATAGCTCAACCATCACCCTCAGCACTAATCTTAACCCTAAACAGAGCAAAGCCAATTTACAATTGTAATCCTAAGCCTAACCCTAACCTTAACCCTCATCCTAACACTTGCCTTGGTCAAAAACCTCAAACAAGCCCTCGGCTTAGTTCTAGTCCTAAACCTGACTCTAGTTCTTAAACTACTTCTAACCACCAATCCCAACTCTAAACCTAACCATACATAGCCCTAAACCTAATCCAATCCTAACCCTAGAGTTGATCTTCTAGACTCAGTTTAGCCCTCAGGTTATCCCTGTTCCTAAACCTAACACTAGCCCTAGGGCTTAGGAGCAGTGGAAGGGGATAGAAGTCAGAGCAAGGGCTTGGGGTCAGGTAGCAGGACTTGGGTCAGCATGACGGCCTGGGTCAAGGCAGGGCTGTGAGAGTGGGGCCTAGGGATCAGAGCAGGGTGACTGTCTTCAGAGAAGGGCTTGGGGGCCAGGGCAGGGTGGCTGGAGTCATAATGAGGTGTTGGGGTCAGGCTTTGGGTAATGGCAGGGGACTGGGGTTAGTCTCAGGGTTAATTTAATATCAGGGCAGGAGAATTGAGGTCAAAATTTAGGGCTTGAAGGGTCAAGCAGAAGGACTTCCTTTCACCATGAACTTTAATTAAATATTTTATTTATTTATCTGAAAAGCAGAGAAATCTTCCATCCACTGCTTCTTTTCTCAAATGGCTTTAATAGCCAAAGGCTGGGTCAAGCCAAAGGCAGGAGCCAGAAACTCTATCCAAGTGTCCCATGAGGGTGGCAGTGGTCCAAGCACTCTCCTCCACTACCTTCCGCAGGTGCCTTAGCAGGGAGCTGGATTGGAAGCATAGCAGCTGGAACTTGAGCTGGGGTTCCAATATGGGTCCTGGCCTTGCAGGTAATGGTTGTACCACAGTGCTGGCCTCTCACTATGAACTTTTTGAGGGCCCCTCATATAGTGTGGAAAAGTCACAAGTGGATGACTCTAGTACTCAACAAGCAAAACCAACAATCCCTGAGCAATGGGGTAACATGATTTTTCAGGGTTATCGCATTGCAATATTCAAAGATGTGTAATTCATAACCAAAATGATAAAACACACATAGTCACAGGAAATTACACCCCCAATAACTGGGGAAAAATTAAATACTTGACATAAACCATCCCCATAGGAGGCCAGATACTGAAACTCTTCTTCAAAGATGTTCCATCACTGTCGTAGATTTGTTCAGTGAACTAAAGGAAACCATCCACAAAGAACTAAAGGAACTCAGGAAAATGCTGTATGAACACTAATAAACAGAAATTAAAATAAACAGAATTAAAATCAACAGAAATTAAAACAAGGGACCAAACACAAGTTCTGAGTCTAAACAGTACAACTAGTTTGAATTGCTGACTGCTACTTCAAGTCCTAGCTTCTCTATCTGATCCAGCTTCCTGTTAATGCACCTAGAAAGATAATGGATAGTGTCTGAGTACTTGGGCAACCAGGATGGAATCCATGATTTCTGTTTGCAGCATGGACCAACCCTGGCTGTTGGCACCATTTGGGGAGTGAATTGGTGGATAGAAGATGTGGAGTAGTCTCAGTTTTGCGGTGTTCTGCAGCATGTGAGTAGGCCCATGTAGTACGCGGGTAATGGTAGCTTGTGTGTATGAGACGCAGCTTATGGGAGTTTGCAACCTGGGTGCTGAAAGAAGCAGTTTACAGGAGTACTGCAGCCTGAGTTTAGGAGACTCAGTTAGCAGGAGTTCAGCAGCCTGCATGTTGGGGCACCTTATACGGGACACTGCAGCTTCTGAGTAGGCTACGAAGTATGCGTATTTACTCTAGCCTGAGAGAGGGAGATGCAGAGTTCTGTAACCTGAGTGTAGAGAGAAGCAGATTACAGGAGTTCTGTTAGCTGAGGTCAGGAGTTTCAGTTTAGGGGAGTTCTGTAGCTGTGTGTCGACAAATGCAGTATGCATGATATCTGAGCCTAAGTGTAGGAATCACAGCTTATGGGAGTTCTGTATCCTGGGTGTAGAGAGATGCAGTTTAGAGTAGTTCTGCATAATTAGTATTGTGGATGCAGTGTAGGGGAGCTCTGTAGCTTTGGACTATGCATATGCCGTATGCGTGATTTCTGTAGCCTAAGTGTAGGAATCACAGCTTATGGGAGTTCCCTAACCTGGTTGTACAGAGAGGCAGTTTACAGGAGCTATCGAGCCTGCGCGGTGTAGTCTCAGTTTCACGGTACTCTGTAGCATATGAGTAGGCATACATAGTGTGTGGTATTACGGTAGCCTGTGTGTAGGAGACTTAGCTTACAGGAGTTTTGTAACCTGGGTGCAGAGAGAAGCAGTTTACAGGAGTTCTGCAGCCTGAGTGTAGGAGACTCTGTTTCCAGGAGTTCTACAGCCTGCGCGTTGGGGCACATTATACGTTACTGTTTAGCTTGTTAGTTGGCATATGCAGTATGCATGTTTACGGTAGCTTGAGGGTAGGCGACGCTGCTTAGCAAGTTCTGCAACCTGGGTGTAGAGAGATACAGTTTACAGGAGTTCTGTAGGCTGAGTTTGGGAGTTTCAGTTTAGGGGAGTTCTGTAGATTGTGAGTAGGCATACACACTATGCTGGATTGCTTTAGCCTAAGTACATGAATCACAGGTTATGGGTGTTCTTTAGCCTAATTACATGAATCACAGGTTATGGGTGTTCTTTAACCTGGTTGTACAGACAGGCAGTTTACAGGAGCTCTGCAGCCGAGGCATACTAGACTCAGTTTAGAGGTACTCTGTTGAGTAGGCATACACACTATGTGGGATTTCTGTTTCCTAAGTGTAGGAATTAGAGCTTATGGGAGTTCTTTACCCTGGTTGTACAGAGAGGTAGTTTACAGGAGTTCTGGAGCCTGAGCAGAGTAGTCTCAGTTTCGTGGTGTTCTGTAGCATGTGAGTAGGCACATGTATTATGTGGGATTATGGTAGCCTGTGTGTAGGAGTTGCAGATTATGGGAGTTTTGTAACCTGGGTATTGAAAGAAGCAGCTTAGATGATTACTGCAGCCTGTGTGTAGGAGAATCAGTTTCCAGGAGTTCAGCAGCCTGCACGTTGGGGAGCCATATACGGAACTCTGTCGCTTGTGAGTAGGCATACGCAGTATGCGTGTTTACAGTACCCTGTGAGTAGGAGATGCAGCTTATGGGAGTTCTGTAAACTGGGTGTAGAGAGATGCAGTTTCAAGTATTTCTGCATAATTAGTATTGTGAACGCAGGGTAGGGGAGCTCTGTAGCTTGGGACTATGCATATGCCGTATGCGTGATTTCTGTAGCCTAAGTATAGGAATCACAGGTTATAGGCGTACGGTAACCTGGATGTATAACAGGCAGTTAACAGGACTTCTGCAGTCCAAGCATAGTAGACTCAGTTTAGCGGTGTTTTGTATCCTGTGAGTAGGCATACGCATTATGCGGGATTTCTGTAGCCTGAGTATAGGGACACCATTTACCCGAGTTCTGTAAGGTGGATTTAGAGAGAGGCAGTTTACCTGAGTTCAGCAGCTTGAGTTTAGGAAACTGGCCACAGGTACTAGCTAGAGGCAGTGGCCAGCCTCAGGAGCATGCCTGTGGGCCTCCCTGAGCCCCACAAGCATGCAGATGGGGCCGTCCATGCGAGATGAGCTCTGAGCTGGGGTGCGGGCTGTCCCACGACGGACTTCTGAGCCTGAGCATCCACGTGTGGGCCCTCGCGTGTTCCCTGCAGGAGGGGAGTCTGGCCACTCCTGCATTCCCGAGCGCACCCTAGGATCCCCCCACCTCCCTTGGGCCGGGATGAGACACAGCCCCAGGACAGACTGTGCCAACTTGCGCGTGTTGGTCCCTCCTGCGGGCAGCCAGCCCCCTAGACCCACGGTCATGCCTGACGCCACAGTCTGCAGGACAGCTGGAAGCATGCAGATGCGACATCTCACACCAAGCCCAGAGTTCCCAGTGCTCACTCCAGAGGCATCCGCTGGCAGTTCCCATAACCATAGAAACGGCTGCACCTCCGCTGGCTCCCTCCCTCTGGCCCAGCATCAAAAACCTAGAACTACCCCCATTCCCTGTGTTCTTGGCCTCAGCAAGCTCAGGAGCAGGCTGGCCCCCCCTCGGCTTCTGTAAGCCAGTTCCACATGGAGCTGTCAGGACCCACCCAGACGATGCTGCACCTCAGTTGGCTCCCTCCCTCTGGCCCAGCAAGGCAAACCTAGACCCCACCCCCCCATGCCCTATATTCTTGGCCTCAACATGCTCAGGAGCAGGCTGGCCCCCTCGGCTTCTGTAAGCCAGTCTGACCTGGAGCCTTCATGACCCAGTCAGCCAGTGCTGCCAACTGGCCACAGGTGCTAGCTAGAGGCAGTGGCCCGCCTCAGGAGCATGCCTGCAGGCCTCCTCTAGCCCTACAAGCATATTCTGAGGGAATCTGTGGTGGGCCGGCTGGCAGTCCTCCACTGGCTTGCTGGCTCCTGGGATTGGGTATGCGCCATCCGCTGGGCCTCCCTGGGCTAGGAGCTCTAATGGCAGTGCAGGATCCCAGGGGCTGCTGCTGGGACACACCCACTCCTGCGGCCCACTGTGGCCATCCATGCGAGATGAGCACAGAGCTGGGGTGGGGGCTGTTGCTGGTGTTAATGTTAGGGTTAGTGTTATGGTTACGGTTAGGATTAGGGTTAGGACTAGGGCTAGGGCTAGGTCTAGGTTTAGGGTTAGGAATAGGGCAAGAGCTAGGTTTAGGGTTAGTGTTAGGGCAAGTACTAGGGCTAAAGTTAGTCCAAGGGTTAGGTTTAGGCTAGGGTTCTGTCTAGGGCTAACATTAGTGCTAGGGCTAGGGCTAGGTTTAGGTCTGGGCTTAGGGTTAGGGTTAGGATTAGGGTTAGCATTAAGGTAGTGCTAGGCTTAGGGTTAGGTTTAGGGTCAGCACTGGGGCTAGGGTACAGTTAATGTTAGATTTAGGGCTAGGACTAGGGTTAGTGTTAGGTTTAGGGTTAGGGCAAGGGCTAGGGTCCGGGTTAGGGTTTGGGTAAGGGTTAGGGCTAGGACTAGGGCTTGGGCTATGTGTAGCTTAAGGTAAGGCTGTGGTAGTGTTAAGGTTAGGTCTTTGTTTATGATTAGGTTTAGGGCTAGGGCTAGGGCTAGGTCTAGGGCTAGGCTTAGAATTAGGGTTTGGGTAGGCCTGGGTTTGGGCTAGGGGTAGGGCTAATTCTAGGCCTAGGTTACGGTTATGGCTTTAGTTAGGTCTAGGGCTAGTGTTTGGATTAGGGTTAGAGCAAGGGCTAGGGCTCTGACTAGGGCTTGGGCTAGGTTTAGGATTATGGGTAGGGCTAGGGTTAGGCTTAGTGTTAGGGTTAGAGCTAGGGATAGGGATAGGGCTAATGCTAGGGTTAGGGTTAGAGTTAGGGTTTGTACTAGGTCTAAGTCTAGTACTAGGGTTAGAGCTAGGATTAGGGTTAGGTTCAGGGTTTGGGTAAGGGTAGGGTTTGAGTTAGGATTAGGTTTAGGTTTAGGGTTAGGGTTAGAGTTTGGTTAGGGTAGGTCAAGGACTAGGGATAGGGCTAAAGATAGGGTTAGCGTTATGGCTAGCACTAGGACTAGGAGTGGGACTACAGCTAGGGTTTGCATTCAGGATAGGCTTAGGGCTAGGGTTAGGGCTATGCTTAGTGTTAGGGCTAGGGCTAGGGCTAGGTCTAGGGCTAGTGCAATGGTTAGTGATAGGGTTAAGGTTAGTGCTAGGGTTAGGGCTAGGTCTAGCGCTAGGGCTTGTTAGTGATAGGGTTAGGTTTTGTGCTACAGTTAGGGCTAAAGCTAGGGCTAGGGCTAGTGCAATGGTTAGTGATAGGGTTAAGGTTAGTGCTAGGGTTAGGGCTAGGGTTATGGTTATCCTTAGAGTTAAGATTTCAGTTGGGCTGGGGCTAGGGTTAGGTCTAGTGCCAGAGCTAGGGCTAAGGCATGGGTTAGGGCCAGGGATAGGGATAGGGCTAGGGCTACGACTAGGGCTAGTGTTAGGGCTAGGCTTAGATCTAGCTCTAGGGCTAAGCATGAGCTAGGCTTAGGGTTAGGTTTAGGGGTATGGCTGGGCCTTGTATTTGTGTTAGGGTTATGGTTAGCATTAGGTTTAGAATTAAGTGTATTGCTAGGGGTAGTGTTAGAGTTATGATTAGTGCTACAGCTAGGGTTAGGACTAGGGCCAGGGTTAGGGTTTAGTTTAGATTTAGGGTTAGGGTTAGTGTTAGTGTTAGGGTTTGGTTTAGGGCTAGGGTTAGGATTATAGTTAGGGTTAGTGCTATGGCTTGGGCTAGTTTCAGGGCTATGGCTAGGGCTAGGTCTAGGTTTGGGTTCATTTTTTTGTTAGGGTTATGGTAAGGGTTAGGTTTAGGGTTAGGGCTAGGTCTATGGCTCGGGTTTGGAGTAGAATTAGGATTTGTGTCTAGATTAGTGTTAGGGTTTGTGTTAGCGTTCAGGCTTGTGCTAGGGTTAGGGCTTGGTATAGGTTTAGTGGTAGGGTTGGTTTAGGTTTATGGTTAGGATAGGGTTAGAGCTAGGATTAGGACTAGGGCTAGGATTAGGGTTGGGATTATCGCTAGGGCTATGGTTAGTGTAGGTGTTAGGCTTAGGTCGAGGGCTAGGGCCAGGGCTAGGGTTAGGGTTGTTGTTAGGGTTTGGGTAGGGATAAGGTTCGGGTTAGGGGCAGGACTAGGGCTAGAACTAGGGTTAGTTTTAGGGTTATGGCTATGGCTAGGGTAAGGTCTAGGGCTAGGTTTAGGTTTGGGTTTGGGTTAGGTATAGCTGTAGAGTTGTGATTAGATTTGGTTTAGATTTAGGGTTAGGGTTAGGGTTAGGGTTAGCCAAGTCTAGGGCTAAGGTTAGAGTTAGGGTTAGGTTAGGGCTGTGGCTAGGGTTTGGGTTAGGGTTAGACTTAGGGCTAGGTCTAGGGTTAGTGTTATGGTTAGGATTAGGGTTAGATTTAGCTTTAGGGTTCATATTACACTTAGGGTTAGAATTATGGTTAGGTATAGTGGTAGGTTTTTGGCTAGGGGTATGGTCAGGGTTAGGGTTCAGTTTACTGTTAGTGTTACAGCTAGGTTTAGGCTAGGGTTAGGGGTAGCTAGGTCTATGTCAGCTAAGTTTAGGGTTAGGGTTTGAGGTAGGACTAGTGCTAGGTTTAGGGCTAAGGCTTGGACTAGGTTTAGTGTTAGGGTTGGTACTAGGGCTAGGGCTATGGCTATAACAAGGGCTAGGATTAGGGCTAGGGCTGGATTTTAGGATTAGGTTTAGTTCAATTTAAGAGTTAGTTCAATTTAAGAGTTAGAGAGGGAGAAAGGATTAGAATGCCTCTTTAGTGAGATACTAGCAGAAAATTTCCCAGGTTTGGAGAAGGACAGAGACATCCTAGTATAGGAAGCTCATAGAACTCCTAATAAACATGACCAAAAGAGATCCTCACCGCGACACATTGTAATTAAACTTACTACAGTGAAACATAAAGAAAAGATCCTAAAATGCACAAGAGAGAAACGTCAGATCACTCTCCGAGGATCCCCAATTAGACTCACAGCAGACTTCTCATCAGAAACCCTACAGTCTAGGAGGGAATGGCGAGATATAGCCCAGGTACTAAGAGAGAAAATCTGCCAGCCCTGAATACTATATCCTGCAAAGCTCTCATTTCTGAATAAAGGTGAAATAAAGACCTTCCACAGCAAACAGAAATTGAAAGAATTTGTTGCCACTCGTCCAGCCCTGCAAAAGATGCTTAAAGATGTGTTACACTCAGAAACGCAGAGACAGGGCCATCAACATGAAAGAAGGTAAAGGAAGAAAACCTACCAGTAAAAGATCATAGGAAACTCAAAGCATATACTAGAAAACATCTTTGGGAATATTGCAGGGCAAAGTCACTACCTATCAATAATCACATTGAACATTAATGGCACCGACTGGCTGAATGGATTAAGGAACAAAACCCATCTATTTGCTGCTTATAAGAAGCACATCTTTCCAACATAGAAGCATACAGACTGAAAGTGAAAGGCTGGAAAAAGATATTGCATGCCAACAGAAACCCAAAAAAGCAGGTGTAGCCATATTAATATCAAACAAAATAAACTTTAACACAAAAACTGTTAAGAGAGACAAAGAGTGGCACTATATAATGATTAAGGGTTCGATTCCACAGGAAGAGGTAACTATTATAAATGTGTATGAGCCTAATTACAGGGCACTGGTTTATTTAAAAGATATGCTAAGGGACTTAAACGGAGATTTAGATTCCAATACAATAGTACTGGGGGACTTCAATACTCCACTCTCAGAAATAGACACATCATCCAGACAGAAGATCAACAAAGAAATTGCAGATTTAATTGACACTGTTGCCCAAATGGATCTAACAGACATCTACAGAACTTTCAATCCTACATCTAAAGATTTTACATTCTTCTCAGCAGTGCATGGAACCTTCTCTAGGATTGACCACATACTAGGCCATAAAGCAAGTCTCAGCAAATTCAAAAAAATTAGAATTATACCGTGAGCTTCTCAGAGCACAGCGGAATGAAGGTGGAAATTAGCAACTCAGGAATCCCAAGAGAGTATGCAAACACATGGAGACTGAACAACATACTCCTGAATGAACACTGGGTCATAGAAGAAATCAAAAGAGAAATCAAAAACTTCTGGAAGTAAATGAGGATAACAGCACAACATATCAAAACTTATGGGATGTGGCAAAAGCAGTGTTGAGAGGAAAGTTTATAGCAATAGGAGCCTACATCAAGAAATTGGAAAGGCACCAAATAAATGAGCTTTCAATTCATCTCAAGGATCTGGAAAATTGGCAGCAAACCAGACCC
Source organism: Sylvilagus bachmani (assembly GCA_015711505.1). NCBI lineage: Eukaryota > Metazoa > Chordata > Mammalia > Lagomorpha > Leporidae > Sylvilagus > Sylvilagus bachmani. The sequence continues at coordinate 563 of JADBBT010004344.1, read as the reverse complement.
AAATCTACCAGGAGAAGAGAAATAATGAAAATCAGAAGAGAAATCAACAGGATTGAATCCAAAAAAAATTACAAAAAATCAGCCAAACGAAGAGCAGTTTTTTTGAAAAAGTGAATAAAATTAACACACAATTGGTTCCCACTAAATAAAAAAACAAAAGACCGAAATCAATAATATCAGCGATGAAAAAGGAAACGTAACAACAGACACCACAAAAATTAAAAGAATCATCAGAAATTACTACAAGGACTTGTATGCTAGCAAACAGGGAAATCTATCAGAAATGCACAGATTCCTGGACACATGCCATCTACCTAAATGGAACCAGGAAGACATAGAAAACTTAAATAGGCCCATAACTGAGAAAGAAATTGAAACAGTAATAAAGGCCCTCCCAACAAAGAAAAGCCCAGGGCCAGATGGATTCACTGCTGAATTCTACCAGACATGTAAAGAAGAATTAACTCAATTACTTCTCAAACTATTCAGAACAATTGAAAAAGAGTGAATCCTCCCAAATTCTTTCTATGAAGCCAGCATCACCTTAATTCCTTTTTTTTTTT
>JADBBT010004343.1:0-10344 GCA_015711505.1 Sylvilagus bachmani | reverse complement strand
TGGACTAATGAGATGGCCTTGGTACATGCCACCTTGATGGGATTGTATTGGAATCCCCTGGCACAATTCTAACTCCATCATTTGGAGATGTACAATTTGGGACATGCTCAATCAGAACTGCCCCAAATGATGGAGTTAGAGTTGTTTCTGAGTTTTTTAAGTTGATGATATGTTTGGGATATTAAAGCTTTGTTAGATAGGTGGTCTTCAATATTTCTTCCCAAGCTATTGGATGTCTCCTCACTCTATGGATCACTTCCTTTTCTATGCAAAAGCTGTTAACATATCTTGATAAATGAAAGAAGTTGGCATACTCACACTTCTAGATTTCAAAATTTATTACAAAGATTTATCAGAACAAGTAGCACAGATATTAGAATAGACCTAAATATCAATACATTACAAATCTAGAAATCTATCTGTGCATTTATGGTCAGCTGATTTTTGACAAGAGTGAAAAGATCACTCAATGGTTTCTTTTCAATGAATGACACTAAGAAATTTAAAAAGCTATGAGATCCATGTGCAAAAGAATAAAGATGGATTGCTCCACTATGACATAAAAAACCCATGATTAATATATGTAATAGTTAACAACGTAAAATGTTTAGGAAGAAACACTGATATGATCTTCAAGTCCCTAGATTAGACAATGGATCTTTGACAACAGAAGCACAGGCAAGAACAAAAACACATTAGGCTCATCAAAAACAACCCACAGAATGAATTGTGGAAAGTAATTCAGAGCCATATATCAGAGATTTATATTCAGAACATATTAAATCCTTTATAAGTCATCAATAAAAAGATTAAAAACTGTTTTGGAGTTGGTAAAATGTTTTAGTAATTTTCAAATGAGACCATAAAATCATTTCTAGAACCTATTCTTTAATACTAAGTATATTTTTCCTAGGTCACACCTATCTATCCATCTATCTATCATCAACTTCTTATTTGTTGATGGTTTTAGCACTAGCTTAGAATCTTCTCCTCTTCAAAATTCATCACTATAATATTCCTGCATACATTCAGAATTCAAATCCAATAACCTATGCCTTTAGGTCATTGAAATCTTCAGTTCCCAAGACCCCAAGTCATGAATTATTCATTACAGTTTTATCTCTGTAAAGCAAATTAATGCTGGATTTACTACCTCATTGAAACAAGAAATTCAAACATTTCATATATGACCTTATCTAATCATCTTTACACCTCTCTTTCTGAATAATTCACAACAGAATTATTTTTATTATTGTGTGAAAATTGTAGCTTCTCATAACTCATCTCTTCCTCTTTGTTAGTCCTATTTGGTGTTTCCTCTCTCTGACACCTGGTTGAATGTCTATAGTATCTCAGTTTAACTAGTAATGCCTTAATAGTTTCAACTCCATACTATCAGCTCTGATTAAATCCAAATATATGTTTCCTTTTCTAACATTTAGATTGCTAAACTTTATGACAGCACTAAACAACTTTTGTTAATTTCTACCAACAATTCATGACCTCCTAACGTACCTAGGTCCCTATGGAAGATGAGTCTACTGCATTATCCTCATTGACAAAACTTGTCTAATGTTTTCAACTTCTATTTTGTCAGTTATCCTCAGTCTCTGACTTGGATCCTTTTTTTGATATGGTGTAAATGAAGGCCCACAAACAGGAAATTCCCTTCCTTACACTAACAGTTTTAAAATATCTGTACTCTTCTGCAGTAGAGATCAGTATTTTGTTACATATTATAATTTATTTAAAGATTTATTAATTTATTTGACAGGTAGAGTTACAGACAGTGAGAGGGAGAGACAGAGAGAAAGATCTATTTGATGGTACATTCCTGATTGGCTGCAACGACCAGAGCTAGGCCGATTCAAAGCTGGGAGCCAAGAGCTTCTTCCAGTACTCTCACACAGCTCCAGAGGCCCAAGCACTTGGGCCATCTTCCACTGTTTTCCTATACAGCAGCAGAGAGCTGGATTGGAAGAAGAACAGCTGAGACTAGAACAGAGCCCATGTGGGATGTCAGTGTTGCAGGCGGAGGACTAACCCTCTGTGCCACAATTATGGCCCCTTTGTATTCTCTTTTCTTATGATTTTGGAAATGAGGAGGAAGATAATTAATGTGCCCAGTTGACACTTATCAATTTACCTTATAATTAAGAATGGTATAGTATATTATCGTTTTTGCCAATGAAATATGAAATAAAGTTGTTGAATGGATATTGAAGTGTTAAGTTCCACTCATGTATCCTGTTGGTCTTCTTTCTCCAGCATGATATGTAGACTATAACACGGAAGACCCAGGCATCTTTTCCCCTCAAGGCAAAATGATCAGGCTGAAAGTTAGCTGAACAGAAAACTACAAAGTTTGTTATTTTAATCCCATCAGTCTTTCTAGCAGGTCCATTCTCTCTTCTTCCCTCATCAATGCTGGTGTTTCCATTGACCAAATCTTAGTAAGCCTTAACTCCTAAATTTTATACTATATTTATGCTTTTCTGTATTTCTCATTTTGTGTACATTTAACTTAATTATATGTATTTAATTTTATTTTTTAAATTTATTTTAAAAGAATACAACTTTCAAAAGTACAACTTTAGGAATATAGTTGTTCTTTCCACCATACCCGGCTTCGCACCCACACTCATACCCCTCTTCCTCCTTCCTCTCCCCTTGCCAGTCTAATTCTCAATTAAGATTCATTTTCAATCAACTTTGTACACAGAAATCCAACTCTATACTAAGGAAAGATTTCAACAATTTGCACACACACACACACAAACAAACTTTTTGAGAAATAGTTTTGCAATTAACTCTCATAATGCAACTCATTGAGGACAGAGGTCTTGCATGGGAAATTAGTGCACAGTGACTGCTGTTGTTAATTTAACAATTAACGCTCTTATGTATGACATCAATGACCATCTGGTGCTCTTGAAATGAGCTGCATAGACAATGGGAGCCTTTTGATTCCACGAACTCTGTCAGTATTTGGACAAAGCCATAAGCAAAGTGGAAGTTCTCTCCTTCCTTTAGAGAAAAATACATCCTTCTTTGATGGCCTCTTCTTTATACTGGGGTCTCACTCGTAGAGATTCTTCATGTAGAACAGTTTTTCTGCAGTGTTTTGGCTTCCATGCCTGAAATACTCTCATGGGATTTTCAGCCAGACCATGAAGCCTTAAGGGCTGATTCTGAGGTCAGAGTGTTACTTAAAGTGATTGTCATTCTATGAGTCTGCTGTGTGGACTGCTTCCTATGTTGGAACATTCTCTCCTTTTTAATTCTATCTATTGTTATTACCAGGCACTTGATCCTATTTATGTGATCACTTTAACACTTAATCCTATCTATATACTCACCATAACACTTAATATCGTCACTTTAATATTTAAGATGACATTTTTTACTGCCAAGCTTGATGGGATTTGGAATCCCATGACAAATTTTTAAACTGTTCCCTTAGAACTAAGTCCATAGGAATATATGCAGAACTATAGAGCTTTACAGTTAAAAACAAAAACTTCCTCCTCCCTCTCATTACCACTCTTATTTTTTACTGAGATCTATTTTCAATTGACTTTAAACACATTTGATTAACTCTATGTTAAGTAAAGAGTTCAACAAATAGTATAAAAAAAAAAAAACTGTTCCTTGACACTCAAGACAAGGGCAGTGCAAGTCATCCCTTCTCAAAGTATCAATTTCACTTTTACAGATTTAGTTTTAGGTGCTCTATTAGTTCTCACTGATCAGAGAGAACATATAGTTGAGGACTGACTTATTTGACTAAGTATGATGTTTTCCAGATTCAACCATTTTACTGCAAATGACTGGATTTCATTTTTTACTACTGTGTAGTAATCCATAGTGTACATACCCTGTAATTTCCTTAACCAGTCTTTAGTTGATGGGCATTTAGGTCGATTCCATGTTTTAGCTATCATGAATTGAGCTGCAATAGACATGGAGGTGCAGATAACGCTTCCATTTCCCTGGAGTAAATTCCCAGGAGTGGGATGGCTGGGTCATATGATAAATATATATTCAGATTCTTGAGGTATCTCGATACTGTCCTCCATAATGGTTTTAACAGTTTTCATTCCCATCAACAATAGACTAAGGTATCTTTTCCCCACATCCTTGCCAGCATTTGTTGTTTGTTGTTTTCTGTATGACAGCCATTCTAAGGGGGGTGAGGTGAAACTTCATTGTGGTTTTGATCTGCATTTCCCTGACAGCAAGTGATCCTGAACATTTTTCACTTGTCTGTTGGCCATTTGAATTTTCTCTTTTGAAAAATGTCTGTTTAAGTCCTTGGCCAATCTCTTAACTGAGTTGTTTGTGGAGTTTATTGATCTCTTGTAGATTCTGATTATCAATCCTTTATCTGTTGTATAGTTTGCAAATAATTTATCCCATTCTGTGGGTTGTCTCTTCACTTCCCTGAGTGTTTATTTTGCCATACAGAAACTTCTCAATTTGATGTAATTCCAATTGTTAATTTTGGCTTTGACTGCCTGTGCCCCTGGGGTCTTTTCGAAGAACTCTTTGCCTGTGCCAATGTCATACAAGGTTTCCAATATTCTCTAATAATTTGATGATGTCAGGTCATAGATTTAGATCAATTTTATTTATTTTTTAAAAGTTTAGCAATATTAACATGATTACTAAGAGTATTTTTAATTAGCACTTTAAAATTAATGTTTATGAGTTAGAGGAATTAATTTAGCTATTTGAGTTGGCATCCAGTAGTAGAGAAAGCATATAATTGTTATTTAAGAACCCTGAAGTCCAACTCCTTTTGTATCCATTGATAAAATTTGTAACATTGAAAAAGTTATTTTTAAGCACCTTTTTATTAGTTGATAAACCATTTCTCTGGGAATTAGAGTGATTGTTACTCAAAACATCTGATTATGAATGGATATTGAATTAAAATCTCCTTCATATGCAGTAAATTTGCATTAAAAGGAAACCATCATTGGGCCAGCAGCATGGCTTACTTGGCTAAAAGGAAACCATCATAAAAATAAGAATGTATCCTTTGCAGTCTGTATATTGTTATAAGAAGAACATTTTAAAAAGTCACAGACACTTGAGGCTGGTGCTGGGGTACAGTGGGTTAACGCCCTGGCCTGAAGTGCCAGCATCCCATATGGGTGCTGGATTGAAATTGAGCTGCTCCACTTCCAATCCAGCTCTGTGCCATTGCCTGGAAAAGCAGTAGAAGATGGCCCAAGTACCTGGGCCCCTGCACCTGCTTGGGAGACCCGAAAGAAGCTCCTGGCTCCTGGCTTCAGATCGGCATAGCTCTGGCCATTGTGGCCAATTGTTGGAGATGGAAGTATTATATGGAAGACCTCTGTGTGTGTGTGTGTGTGTGTGTGTGTGTGTGTGTGTGTGTGTAACTCTTTCAAATAAATAAATATTTAAAAAAAGTCACAGACACTTAAATTTGTCAAATATCTTGACACGCATCGCATCATCTTTGCAATTATGTATATCAGAGTTACTTTCTAAAATAATTAGACATATTGGGGATTGAGAGGGCCTTCCAGTTCTTGAATATGCTTGGAATATGCTAAATTATTCTATATCGATAGTCTGGATAATTGTTGAGAATGTCACCTGTGAAAAGATAGATACTCTAAAATTAGCTTTATTGTATGGCATAGTAGAAAAGGAGGGAGATTATACTGGAATAACCTGACTTGACCATGTGAGCCCTTAAAAATGGTGGGGCTGCTCCCAATAAAACCAATTCCAAGTGCAAAAGACATTTGGCATGAAGAATATTCTCCACCACTGGCTTTAAAGAACAAAACATCCATGTAGCAAGGAATGTAGTTTGCCTGTCACAGTTAAGGGAAATCCTGGCTGACAGTCAACAAGGAAATAGGGGATTTAGCTTATAAACTACAGGAAAATGAATTTAGTCAACAGTGATAAGTTTGGAAGATGACCCAGAGCTCTGTATTATTGTGCAGGCTCCTGAAACCTTGATATCAGCCTCCTGAAATGCTGAGAAGTAAATCCAGTGCTGCTGCGCCTGGGCTTCTGACTGATAGACTGTAAGCAAACACAGGGAGTTTTCTTGATAAGATCATGGTAATTTAATACAGAATAGTAAAAATCAAATACACATGTGTACTGTTACTATTAAATGGAATGGTCATTAAAAGTATAGATGAGTAATCCGGGGTAACAAAATTGTGTAAAATATCAAAGGATAGCTGTACCCATATACCCAGAACTGCAAAAAGAACTTTTTGTGATGTAAAAAGTATATCATCCAAATAAGTAATATAATCTTCATGAAATCACTATTATTTTATGAAACAATGCCACATTGAAGATTCAAAATCAACAGAAAAATTGTATGCTAAAAATACTAAATGAATTATTTATATGTTCTTTTAAATGCATTTCTGATACATATGAAAGCCTTGTTAAGTTAAATTTTATAATAAAAGCTGATGATCCCTGAAGCGAGCACTCAAAAATGAGAAAGTAAATGTAATCTGTGTGGGAAAAAGGTAATCTTCATGTGAAAAATTATGGGGCCAGCATTGAGACATAGCAGGTAAAGCCCATCTGAGATGCCTGCATCCTGTATGGATGCCAGTTTGTGCTGTGCTGCTCCACTTCCAATTCAGCTTCCTATTTGTGGCCTGAGAAAGGCAGCCAGAGTGCTTGGACCTCTGCCACCCACATGGGAGACCCGTAGGAAGGTCCTGGTTCCTGGCCTTGGCCAGGCCCAGCTTCCACCATTGCAGGTATCTGAAGAGTTGGCCAGCAGATGAAAGATCTCTGCCTCTCCCTCTCTCTAACTCTGACTTTCAAACAAATGCACACTTTTAAAAAGATAAAGATAAAATAATATGCTTTCTAAATGTTTCACTGAAAACAATTCATGTATATTTCTCTTACATTATCTTTATGATTATTAACACACTCTCCCAGCATTGGAAGTGTTTGAAAAGAGTATAAAATACAATCATAAGGGAAAACATCCAAGAAAGCCAAGGGTTTTATCTAATATGTTTATATATGCTTTTACAATTTCTAGAATAGTGTCATACATGTTAGGGGACTGAATGCTTACTTATTGAATGATTTAACTAGTCATTTCAAAGAAAATGGAACTTCAAATAAAGTCTTCAAAACACAGATGTGTTATTTTATCATATCTAATTATTTTCTAGTACCATACTTTCTGTCCCATTCTGTTTGTTGTCAGGTCATCTTCAGCTAGTTTCCCAGGGTGCTAGTATAGCCATGCGGGTACATTTCATATGCACATTCTTCCTATATCTTCGCTTTTCTCCTGGTGTAAATTGCCATCCTAACACCTTCCTTGCATTGCATATTTTCTAGACAGCTTTGAGGCTTTTGAACAAGAAGGGAAGATATAGACTTTCTGTGAATACCACCCATAGGGTCTTATTCTCAGTGACAGTTTCTGGTCTCAACAACATGACTTTTTTCACAAGTAATTTGCAAATAAAAGAATTATGTTTTGTTTTGTTTTTTGGCTACCTCTTGAATAATCAATGATAAAACTATATCATAATGCATTATAAAACTTATGGCATTCATGTAGAATAATATACATATAACAGAAATAAGTAATGGAGAAAGTCAGTAAAATTCAATGAAAATCCACAGAAAAGAAAACGAACTTTTCTTACCCAGATAGAAAAATAAGTTTTACAAGGAAATATTGAGTCTTTTCCTGTGGTCACTCAATTAAGCAAATCTTCAAAACATTTTCTGCTTGAAAAAGATATTTAAAAAATACATTGACTGCTTTCAACTATCAAATGAGTTTTATCTATTTGTAATCTAATTTTTATTAACAACAAAAAAAAGGGATGGGGCAGTATTTTTATCAATGGTTAAGATGCCCTATGGGTTGCCCACATTCCTTATTAGAGTTCCTTGTTCAGTTTCAAGTTCCTCTGCTTATGATATAGCTTCCTGCTAATATGGACCTGGGAAGACACCAGATGATGACTGAAGTAACCGAGTGATTCCCAAGGAGGAGACCCAGATTAAGCTCCAGGCTTCTGGTTTCAGTCTGTTCCAGCTTTGAGTGTTGCAGGCTTTTATGAAGTCGAGCAGCAGAAAAGATCTCTGTCTCTGCCTCTCTCTGTCTCTGTGTCTCTCTGACATCCAAAATAAACTGAAAATAAATATATACTTTTTTTTTACAAATAGGGATTTTTCAGAATATGAAAAGAATAATTACAAAGATAACATTGAGCAAAAATAAAAAACAGTAACCTCCTTCCCCTGCCTCTTCATGGAGGAATATGCTTTGAGAATCCCAGTGAATGAAGGAAACCATAGATAGTATCAGTTCCTATGTAGTGTTCCAGTTAATGTACCTATGATGCATTTTAATTTATAAATCAGTCACAGCAAGAGATTAAAAAAAATAACTAATAAAGTAGAGCAACTATAACAATATCAAAGTTTAATGAATGTTGTCTTTTCTATGAAAACATCTTAATAAACTTCACTCACCTTTCTTTTGATGATGTGAGATGATACTTTACAAAAGTAAAGTATTTTCTAGCTTCTCTTTGGCACTTCCAAATGGCTATCATCATGACTCTTGACCTTTGAAGTCATTATGAAAGGAAATAAGGGTTGCTTGAACTCAAATAACTGTAATACAATGAATATGAATCTGATAATGGAGGAGGCTTTTGAGTGACTGATGGACAGGTAGCAGACACAGGATTGATGCTCTGGATGAAAAACAAAAATGTTTCCCATCCTAGGCGGGGCATGGTAAGAAAGCATAAGAGAGCATGACATCTACTTAGCATGGTGAGAATTGTATCTGGCATTTTCTATGTAATATTTTCACATGCAGTCTACTCCATATAACTAAAATCATGGATGAAGTGCCACTGTGTTGAAAGCATTAACAAAGTGAATTATATTTAATTTCAATTCCATTGCAATCATGAACTCACAAGTTCTGACAATAACAGCAAACAAGCCAGACTGGGAATTTTTGCAGCAGTAATTTCAACACTAAGCCAACTTGCGCATGACTCATAAATCATTTCCAGGATCCACTCATTGCAAAAACATAGAAAACACTACAAGAAATGCTAAACTTAAAGTAACCATACTGTCAATATCTCTCCCACATGCTGCTCTGATGCATATGGATGTGAGAACACGCCTCAGGAAGTACAACAAGAGCATTAAGTACTTTAATGAAAACAGCAAGACACCAATGCTACTCAATATTAACTGAAGTTAAATTTTGGGAATGAATTCAGTGACTTCATAACAGCTTGGAAAATGAAATAATACTCATGCCATTAAGTAGATACAAATCTGAAACCTTTTTCCAAAAATGGGATTATATTTTAGTAAAATTAACATTATATTGAAATTAACAATATGAAAGGTAGGTGTTTGACTTAGGAGACAGACCACTGCTTTAGGCCCCCACATCTCTGATTGGACTGCCTGGTTTAAATTGCTGATACTCCACAGTGATTTGATCCAGTTTCCTGCTAATGAATCAGGAGGCATATAATGGCTCAATGATTAGGGTTTCTTGGCCCTGGTATGGCATATCCCCGGGCATTGGGAGAAAGAAAAATGGTATGCAGGATCTTTCTCTCTCTTTCTCTGCTATCTGCTTTTCAAATAAATAAATAAATAAATAAATATTTTAAAAGAAGTATTATTTTTATTTTAAATAAAATAACTTTATGTAGAATATGGAATTTCTTCCTACAGGACAACATTATTTATTTTCTCTTTATCTATCATTTATTTATATTTGTCTATTTTATATAAATAATAAGTTAGTAAAACAGTAATACAATTTGCTATAGACCTGTATATTAAATTATGTAACTCTTCTTCCTCTATTTTCCTCCCATAACTATTTGCAATGAAAATAATGTGATGACAATTTATTTTCTAGCAGAAACCACATTTATTGATTAACATGGAGGATAAAACAAAAAATGTAATAGGAAATCTCACTCTAGTAGTCAAAATAACATTTAATTTTTGGCCGCTTGAATGAGATGCTTTTACATAGTCTCATGGGTACAAATATCCCATTCTAGAATCTGATTGATAAAATTTTGCCTGATAATTCAATATTTATCTCATGTGAATTGTGAAGAGCCATACGCATAGTCAGAAAAGGCATAATAAAGAAACAGCTACTATATTTTAAATCAGTGACACACATTCTCTAAGAGAAATTTATGATGTTTATCACTATTGTTCAGGCTTATGTTATTACAATGAAACACAGAGGCATATAATTTTCTCAGGAGAAAAGGATCATTACTCTCA
>JADBBT010004342.1:0-10344 GCA_015711505.1 Sylvilagus bachmani | reverse complement strand
AGTTGCAGTCCCTTGACTCAGAACTGTAAACTGAATAGATTTTATTCTTAATGATTGCCCTAGTTTGTGCTATTGAATTTTAGCAACAGAAAACCAATTAAGATACCATATCACAAACCACGTGGAAAATGAACAGATGAAAGAATGAATTAATGAATGAATAGATTGATGGATAAAAAACAAAGCATTTATTTATTAAATAACACTTATCAAATTAATTTATTAATGAGAGGAAATACATGAAATTAAACATTTAATCATTTTCTTCTAATTATGAGGAGTAGCATAGACTTGTAGTCTAACCACTGGTAGTCTAACCACAAAGTCTTCTCTTTGACAGTGACTATTTTTATAGATCTTGTACAAATAAGTGGTATATTTATTGTGTGGTAGGAGCAATTATTAAATATTGAAGAATTTTGAAGCCAGTTGCTAAAATAGAAGTAGTTTTAAATCAATCATGTTGGCATTTATAGCATGGAAATCAATAAACACCACAAATCAGGGTTCTTTTTCCATTCTACCTTTTCCTTTGTTCCTCCCTCTCCCCCTCCCCCTCCCTGTCCCCTTCCCCTTCCCCTCCCTCTCTCCCTCTCCCTGTCTCCCTCCCCTCCTCCCTCTCTTCCTCTCCCTCTCCCTCTCTCTCCCACCCCTGAGAGCCTGTTTCTCAGCATACAATTACTAAGTCCTTCACCAAACTCTGACACAGAAATAAGTATTCCCAATGTTTCAGATTTCCCTAGTAACTTGCTCATGATATGCCATTCACATTTACCGTGCAAAATAATTTTGTACTTGCATTTTTATCAACTCTACATCACAATTATGTTTATGAAGAATGTTAATCATTGTTGTAAGTTAGTATGTTCAAACACAGTTCTCTTCAAATGTCATTGAATCTAGTAAACAAGCCAGATCCTTCCTATGTATACATGATTGTTTTAGCCTTCAGTGAAGTCTCTTAGTCTTGGGTTTCCAGGGTGAAAAACTCTATTTATTTCAGACTGCTTCTAATACTGTTCTCCCTCTCAGCTCTTTTTAGGCACTTATCTCTGGAACTGTTCCAGCTCAGTCCTTGCTTAAATCAGATCCATTGCGGTATCTCACTTGTAGGAGAAAATATCTGCACATTACCACAATGGAAAGATTTCCTTTACTCATCTGTCCTTACTCGGGAATACTGTCCGCACTTGAGCAGGAAATAACAACAGCCAAACCTAAGGCTTCACAACAGGCAATGAAAAAATCATACCATATGAAAGGGATCTGTGGTTGAGCTAATATTAGCTCTGGAAAAGAACTGGTAAGAAAAGATTCTTAATTTCAGATCTGTGGGAGAAAAACAGTGTTAACATAAAAAGATGGAAATCAATCCTTTTTTAACTTTCCAGGGAGTCTTTTTTTTGTTTAGAATTGGATATGCATTTCAATTTCTATTATTTTATATGACCAATGATAATGTGGTCATTCCAGAAAATATGAACAATGTAAGATTTATTAGCTTTATCTTTTAAGAATTTGCTGATTAATATCTATAGTACACTTGATGAAGGCAGATGACTAAAGACAATTAGATCTGTATTTCACCTTTGTAAGTCTATTTCATAAATACTTAAGGAGCTTGTCTAAACCAAGCTTTATTATCTGTATTTATACCACCTTTCCCTGTAAAAAAATCAAAAATCTTTCTGATATCAGTTGGGAAGGCTTCACTTCCATGGGCAATATCAACTCATTAGCATACTTACAGTATTTAAAGGTAGACATATAACAGGAAGATTGGATCCCGTTTTTGTGCAACTTCCAATAATTTTATTTTAAATCTTCAAATATAAATTATGTAGTCATAAAAAAACAAGGCAATTAATTTAAGTGATATGCCTATGAACAACCACAATTGTCAAACAGAAAGTCTTCCCCAACTGAGCAGTGAATGGATCTCTGTATTGAAATGGAAATACATGGCATTTTTTCTTTTGTATAAAGAAACAAAAATCCTTTCAACTTTAGGGTAGGACTTCAAGCAAAGAAACAACTGACCAGAAGCTTTGACAAATTGTCAATATTGTATAAACCTTATATACAGGTACAAGACAAGTACACATAGCTACACAATATGGGTAAAGTCAGGAAAAAGCCCAATTCTGAATTTCTTATTAAATTACTTGAGATTTTCAGTGAAATTTTTGTCTTTTACAAAGGAAGGTAGATGATACTGCAAGAAAGATTTAATGAACAAAATTAGAAAATTCTGTTCAACAGAAAGGGAAACTGGTATCTCAAACCATTCAATATATCAATATATAGAGGTTATAGAATGCAGTGCTTTTTAAAATGCATTTGAACATGGTAGTTTCTCTGCACATCCTCTTAGTTTGGGAAATGCAACTGATATTGTAAAGTTTGCTACCAGTCTGCTAGTACTTTTTTTTTTCTTGACTCCATTCAGGTACTTAATCTGAAATGTGAGTCTGAATGAGGTTTCTTTCTACTCTTAGGCTGAGAAAAAAATCATATGCTAGTGTATTTCTTGATTTTTGACCCATTCTAAATTGTAGATAAGTTATGGCTCTGAGCATTCAATTGGCCATTTATTTTTCTGAGCTATTAAGTGAATCAATACATTTCCCTAAAGGCAAATATTCTGTTTCTGACAATATGATCTACCTAAAATATTGATGAAAATGTTCAGATAAACAAGTCATGTGAAACAGGATTGATTAAATTGGACCATTTTCACTGGTTTTGTATCTTAATATACCTCTCATCTAAAAGGAAAGGTATAGAATGATGTTGAATAAAAAATGACATTCCATAATTCCTGCATTCGCATGCTTTCAGAACATGAAGGAAACATTCACCTTGTACAAAAGAGTCAGATTCTTATTAAAATGTATTCTTATTAAACTGCTATTTTCTAAATATTTACCAACACTAATATATAGACCTACATGTTCAGTAAGAAATGCTTTTTCAATTTTCACTGTATAGGTAGTAGACTTCCATAATTTTAGGACACCCTTACAAGTTGTGACTCTGGAGTTAGATTAGGGTGGATAAGTATGTCAAACAATATTTACATGGCCTTTTTCACCTTGCTCGGAATCCTTACGCATGATCCATGATTATTTAAATATTTGTTGCCTCAACTACTCTTGACCATCCATTTACTGTATGGCTCATGCTTTAAGCCCTTCGGGAGAGCATCACAGTGACTGGAAGCCTCCATGTGCCACTTCAAGGATGCCAGGAGTCACTCCTGAACACTCCATGGGGCACATTATCACAGACAGATGACTCACTTGTGATGGAGGATGGGAGGGGATGAGAGAGGCGTGGTTAGGGAAGGACATCCAGTATAGAGATGATTATACCATATTTCTCTAGAGGGTGACTCACAAGGGAGAGTTGTTGAGCTGAAAGCATAGATGATGAAGCCTACAATGAGAAAGAAAATCTACATCATATAGTGAGAAAATGCCAATCAGCAAATCAAATGATTTTGTGTCAGCTGTATTGAGTCACCTCTAAATGCAATGATACCTAATACTTTATTTAAGAATATTCTAAGTTGAGCATTTTGCATTTTTATATATTTCCCTAAATTTCCCCTCTCTCCATGACAAATAAGGTAAATAAATATCAATAAAAGTAGGCCAGAAGATGAGTGCTTTTGCTAAGGGCTTGGCTGTCCTCCAGTTCTTGCTGCTAACTATTATAAGAGAATAAATAACAACAAAGTAGCTTCTCTTGTAACTGCATTAATATGAACAGAGATCATATCTTTAATATTTCCAATATTCTCTAAAGAATGGTCTTTTTTTTTTGACAGGCAGAGTGGACAGTGAGAGAGAGAGAGACAGAGAGAAAGGTCTTCCTTTGCCGTTGGTTCACCCTCCAATGGCCGCCGTGGCCGGCGCGCTGTGGCCAGCGTACGATGCTGATCCGATGGCAGGAACCAGGTGCTTCTCCTGGTCTCCCATGGGGTGCAGGGCCCAAGCACTTGGGCCATCCTCCACTGCACTCCCCGGCCACAGCAGAGGGCTGGCCTGGAAGAGGGGCAACCGGGACAGAATTTGGCGCCCCGATCGGGACAAGAACCTGGTGTGCTGGTGCCGCAAGGCGGAGGATTAGCCTATTGAGCCGCGGCGCTGGCCTAAAGAATGGTCTTATGAACAATGATATTTATTATATGTAACAGAGTATGTGATGTCTAAAGGTCATTTCGAAGCTGGTTCCACATGAAGCATACTTTCTCTAATGTATTAGTGATCAATAAACATAGTAGTTTCCTAAAGACATTATTATCACACTTTATAGCAATTCAGTTACTCATATTAAAAATACAACTAATATTTTCATTGTAATGCTTTTTTAAAAATAATTTTATTGCCCATATTTAAGGTTAATAACATGATATTATAGAATACATGAAGCAAATGATTACTAATGGAAAGCAAACTAATATATGTATCATCTCCCATGGTTGCTCTTTATGAGACAGGAGTAGTTCAAATCTATATATGTAACAAAAATCCCAAATACTATATTCTTTTGTTACCTATGGTACAATGCTGAACATTAGATCTCTAGAGTTGTTCATCCTATTTATTTGCTAATTTATATCCTTTCAACTACAGTGCCCGTTTCCTCCTCCTATCTCTATACTGCTAAGCACTGTTATACTGCTATTTTAAAAGAAATTGAGATATGATAGAAATGGTGACGTGGTAACAACTGAAGTTTTCCCATGGCATTCCACATTTTAACAACCACTGCCAAAGTCATTACCACTTCATACTTAATTCTATAATGGAGCAGGTTATATTGCCAGGTATCTATAACTCAGGTTTATGATTTGGTTGGCTGGGCACTGGTAACAGAGCATATTTAGAGCTCTGAAATACTATAAATAGCATAATAGTTTAGAGGTCATTAGAACTAACTTGTGCTTGGATTGTGTGTTATCTTGGATAAATTTATCTTCACGAGATTCAGTATTATCATACATAAAAGAATAACACCTGTTTTAAACTTTGAGGATTGAGATAACAGATTAATAATTTAACCATGTTATTGATTTAACAAATGCTATCTGCCAATTAATACCAGTAGAAACAACAGCACTAACAAAAATAAAAAATTATTCAATGGTTTCCCTTTACTTCTATAAAAAATCACACAATTTATTTCTTCCACCTATAGTGCTTGCATCTATGCAAGACTGAGAGAACTTATTTCTGGTTCAGATTAAATTTTGTCTATGATTCATTACGACAGTTCACTCTTCCTGCTCATTCCATCCCTATTTCAAAATCCATTTATTTATATTTTCTCATGATAACCTCAGTAGAATTGAAGCCTGAGTACAAAATGGAAACAAATACATCTTTGTAATCTTTGCAGTGGCAAGTTGTGCATACCTGTGATAATGATAATCATCCTATAATTAAGGAGTAATTATTATAGGCCAAGGATGTACAGCTCCACTAAAGCAATGTGGAAACTATGATGACATACATTTTTGTACTAAAATTAGTGCTGGTTGTATCTTCAGTTTCTGTTGGCATTTTCCATTTGTCTTTATTCTTTATTTACTTAATTTTAACCCTGTTGTATAATCTTACATGTAAAATATTTACCATATATTATATGATATATAATATAAATATTGAGTAGTTAATTATGCATAACTTATTTAAGACTCAGTGTAGGTTAGTAGCATCTTTTCCCTACCTCCCACACATTGCCGAGGCCTGAGAAGGGAGGTTATAGATTGAAATCCAGGTCAATCTGATTTCATCTCTTTTTTCTTTTGTGATAAGAAATGTTACTTCCACACCGTCTTTATATTGCAATGTATTGTATTGACGTAGAGATATATGTTTATGGACTGGACCATACTACACAACTGCCCTAGAGTCTGGAAGCACACTGGACATTGATAGATAATTCACATAGGAAAACTTGTCCACATCCAAGGCCAGATGAAGCATCCTATGTGCAGAACAGAGAAAGCTTTTAGGAAGTAACTGTACTGCCAGTGATGACAGCTTAAAGTGTACGACTTGAGTATCTAGATGCTAGTCTATGGATGTTTCTTAAAAGGTCCTGCCCAGACAGGTTTTCTCTCAAGTTGGGAACAACAGTGAAGAGAGTTGTTGAATGCAGAAGAGAAGGACCTTGTGGAGGTAGACAGCCCGGAAAGGCATTGACTGCATCAAGGAAGCTCAGTGGGCAGGGCTCAGTCAGGAAGTCTCTCAGGAGCTCAGAAAGCCTCCCCCAAGAGCTCAAATCAGCCCCAGACACCTGCTGGAGACGTCACTCCAGAGTTGGGGTTGAAGATTAACACTGCAATGGGCATATTCATCACAAATATGAGACAATTATTTTGATAAGACTAGTAGAGTTTTGAATAAGAGTGAGTAGAAGTTATGATTCAAGATCTTATTCAGGGATAGGGAAAGAATCAACCTTCGGAAGTATTCAGATAGGCAGTGAAGAGGAGGGATATTGTTTCGAATTGCGCTCCAAAGTGTTCTGTTATTCCAACATCATGCTTGAGTCATTACATTTGAATTTTATTTAATAGGAGTTGTGATATATTTTTAGATATATGAACATTATAGGGTATAGTCTAAAATTGGGAACACTCATAACTTAAAGAGTGTTCCTTTCAGGTCATTTAAAATCATAATGATATGCAGCTAAAGCACCAGACTAGGAGGCTGAAAGCTGGCCCAAGTCCTGAGCTGCTCACAGCACACCACACAGCATGGGAAACAGGATGCAAGCAAATCACCCCACCTCCTGCCCAGGCTTTTTTAGACAACAATGGTGACTTTCAACATTAAGAAATTACCAGAAAAAAGGTTATTAAATTAGTTGTTGCTTCTTAACTGAAATATATATTTTAGCACATACAAAAACACCATTATATCGTAGATTGGCCTATATAGGTTTTTTTTTTTTTTTTGCTCAAGTTTATTTACTCAAGTTTATTTATTTGACAGAGAGAGAAAGAAAGGTGGGGGAGGATTCTTCCAGATACTAGTTCACCCTCCAAAGGCCTGGAACACTGAGGATGGGGATGTCCAGGCAATGTCCAGGAGGCAGGAACTCCAGTAACCCATGTGAGTGGCAGGGGGCCAAGTACTTAAGCCATCATATATTGCCCCCCAGGGTGTTCAAAAGCAGAAAATGTGATTAGAAGGGGAGGAGCCAGGACCTTCACCAAGTAAGCAGATAGGGGAGGTGGGAATCCCAAGCAGAAACTTAATCACAACATCCAACTCAACCTATAGATTTTTTTTAAAAATGGATTCAGAGCCCTAGGGTATTTGTGAACCACCCCCCGTTTTTTCAAGTTACGTTTTCAGTTGCTAAGAAACCAAATTTTACATTTATGGCTATCTAGCAATATATATGTGTATAATGTCAGAATAATTATGTGATAGCTACTGTAAGAACCATAAATTATGGACATTAGAAATAAAGAGAAAAGTAATTAGATTGCCTGCTCCCACCAAAAAATAAGGTCTGGTTCTCATAGAAATGAGTGTTCTCTCCTGAACAGGATCTCCTCTTAGAATATCACTGTACTCCCTTAGCCTTGCAAAGCTCTAGCAAATTGCAGGTATGAAAAAATACCTTTTGAAGGAATCAAAAGTTTCTTCTCACTCCTATTCAAAAACAGAATAGTTTCTATGAACCTCAAGAAAGGTAGCTCACTTAAGAAAAGAAATAGACTACATTTATGATAAAGAGAAATTTTGCAAATTTTTACTATTCTCCCTCTAGTTTTCCCAAGTGTATCGATAAGAACCAAATCAATGGAACTTAGTTAAATATCATTTTAATATTCTCTTTTCTGAAAACTCTCTTATTAAAGTAAATGTATGCAAAAGAACTATTACTTTATTTTACAATTTAATCAGGATATGTAAGACTTGAAACGACCCAACTCCTTGGGATTCAGTTTTGCTGTTTATCAGTTAAGGTAGCATTTCCTTATAACTTATTCATTCTAAATGACTATATATCAGGAGTTACTCTATTATTACTTGGACTTGCCAAAATATCTGTTTCATTTCTGCTTTCTGGGTGAGGTGTAATATCACTTGCAACTTTAGAGTTGGTGTAATAAAATGTGATATATAATCAGAAAATTGGATTCTGCAAATGTTGATGTCATGGCTCTTAGAAGAATCTTAGACTTAAAATATTTTTTGCATTTTTATGAATTTGATCCTACATCTCTGTTACAAATTTCACATTTTCAACAAAACTCTAAAGCTCCCTTTGGTACTCTTCTATCTCAGGGTTATGTATCCTTGTTCCAGATACGTCAATATTAACTTGTTCCTTAGTTTAGTGAAGCTTTTCAATGATGCTTGTTTGAAAGGGTTGCCACAGTTTGTTTTTGAAAATGTCCTTCAGCTCTACAGACTGACAATCATTTTTTAAAGGAAACATTTAAACTCAGTTAATTCCAGTGAAAGCAACCATGCTTAAATACACACTAACACTTTAATTAATTTTTGCCTAACTTTTCCAGTGTTCTGTATCTAGGGCTGTAATAAAACCCTGATACACTCTATCTGCCACTCACATTCTCTTCCCTCACAATATAATTTTACAGCACAATAGAAATCCAATCTTTCTGCCTTGTAATTTATTTTCCTATGATTACTTACAGATGCCTCTTTTCTTTATTTTCAAAGGACGGTTCAGTGTCACTAGACATCTTTTGATCAAACATATTATTCCCCAAGTATTGACACATCTCATTGGTCCTGGTTTCTCTGTGAGGATTATAACTATTTTTTTAATATTCTAGAACACATACATGCTCATTATATATTCTCTTTTCTGCCTATATCTGATCCTCTATTAAATTAAGTGAACTAGTAATGAAACACATCTAAGACATTACAAAAATGAAAACATTATTTTCATAAGAAACTTTTCAGGGAGCTCTAGAGCTGTTAATAGACACATGTTAAAGAGATGTTCTGTGGTAGTGGAAAAGTCTGTGTGCAGGGTCTGCACTACTTTGAAATACCAGATACCTGTAATGTACAAATACAAACAATCTAGCCACTTAATACTACCTAGTCAGTGAAATAAAAGCAGAAAGCTTCTCTAATTCGAGAAAGATAGGAACATCCAAGTACCAGAAGCACACAGAACTCATAATAGCCATGATCAGAAAAGATTTTTCACAAAAATGTATTATAGTCAAACTTTCAAAAGAAAATAGTGTAACATATACATGAGAGAAATGACAAATTACCTTAGGAGGATCTCCAGTTAGACTGACAGCTGATTTCAAATCAGAAACACTACAAGCTAGGAGAGAATGGAGAGGCATAGTCCAAGTCCTAAAAGAAAAAAACTGTCAGTCCAGAATACTGTACCCAGAAAAGGTCTAATTTATGAATGAAGATGAAATTAAAACCTTCTAAAACAAACAGAAATTCAAAGAATTTAGCACTACTCATTCAGTGTTGTAAATGTTATTTAACGATGTGCTGCATGCACAAAGACAACATCATGAAAGAATGCAAAGGCAGAAAATCTACTAGCAAATGTGCAAAGGAAACTCAACCCCCAGAAAAAAATCAGCAATGTAAATATTATGGGAAAATGGCAGGATCAAGCCATTACTTATTGATAAAACTTTGAATGTAAGTGGCCTACATTCTTCAATTGAAGATGCATACAACTGAATGAATTAAAATATTAGATATGTCTATTTGTTTCCAGAAAGAAACATAACTTACTAACAAAGATACACAAAGATTAGAAGTGAAAACATGGAAAAAGATATTCCATGATAAGGAAAAGCGAAAATGAGCAGAAGTAGCCATCCTAATATCAGACAAAACAGACTATAACAAAAACTGTTAAGACATGGAGAAAGGCATTATATAATGGTTAAGGGATCAATTAAATAGGAAGATGTGACTATAATAAATGCATTTGCACCCAATAACAGAGTGCCAGGCTATTTAAAACATATGTTAATGGATCTAAGGGAGATACAGGCTCCAATGCAATAATAATGAGGAACTTCAACAACACACTCTCATCAATGTACAGATCAACTAGACAAAAAATGAACAAAAAAACAGCAGAGCCAAACTGTATTATGGACCAAATGAATCTAATTGATTTTTACGAGCATTTCATTCCACAATTGTAGAATACACATTCTTTCCATCAGTGCATAAAACTTTCTCTAGGATAGACCACATGTTAGATAATAAGGCAAACATCAACAAATTCTGAAAAACTGAAATCATACTGTGTATCTTTTCTGACTACAATGGAATTCACCTG
>JADBBT010004341.1:0-10345 GCA_015711505.1 Sylvilagus bachmani | reverse complement strand
AAACTTCTGCTGACAAGGTTAATACTTAAAAATAAGTAACCTTCATACAGAACATCTAACAGAATAGATAGGTATAAAATAAAATAAGATATTCTCTTTATTAAGCAACCCTACAAAAGGTAATAGCTATTTTCTTTTTCTTGGTTATCTTTCTAGAAAAGTTAATGCATACATCTGTGTGTGTATGCACATTTATGGTACACACAATATCATATATTAAAGTTAGCAATACTTGATTACAAGAGACCATTCTTATGTAGATAACTCAGCACTTGGCTATTGTACTTTATGTCCAAGCATTCTCATCTATGTACATAATAGTTTATAAAGTATATTTGGGTCTTGGGTTCCCATTACCCACTTATTTGCACTTCGACAGAGAAAGTTCTGTCTTACTTTAGCACTGATTTCTTTATTCTTTTAAAAGAGAGTTTATAGTGGAACAAATAGAAATATATAGATAAATACATAGAAAACTCATTTCAGGCTCAACAACTACTTACCATGTAAGAAAAGCCTAAGAGAAAGTATTGGAGTACACAGCAACAAAAGGAAGGATTACTAAGTATTAATATGTTTTAATAATTAAATATCCTCATGACAGATTGTAAACTTGGCTGTAGCAAGATTCTATATATATCTTGGAAAATATATCTCAATGATGTTCTAAATACAGGAATATAATTTTCTCACTTATTGACCATACTCTTTCTATTTGGTGCTCAGGATAACACAAAGAGAAGACATGGAGTGTCTCAAGACTTTATCTAAACAGAAAAAAGAATAGTAATTTTGCCACGCAAATATGGCAAATGCCTTCCTCTCTGTCAAAATAAAGGGCTTTTCATAGTCTGTAGATTCTCACACAAATGTAGAAATCCTGCTTTCTTTCAAGTGACTTCGGGGTTCCCAGATTGCTCCGTAGTATGTCAGGTTGCTGGGTGGGAGGGTGCTGAAATGAGAAGAAAGAAAAAAGGAAGGATGAACAACATAGAAGATATATTTCAAAAATTGTGCTTTGCCTCTCTTTAGGTTTCAGAATACTGGTAACAACTATGCTTTGCTAGATTTTTTTTTTTTTTTAAACAAAAAGACTTCTTGATTTGATTTGATCTGGTCTATCTAGGAAGAGCTGCATTAACTCCGAATTACAGTTTGATTGATGTTGAAATAGTTTCCCAAACACACTCCCTTCTTGGGGGCAGGAAATACATATTTCCTTAGTCCTGGAGAGGATGAGCTTTTCCCACACCTCATTTCTTATGATCTTAGCTAATTTTTTATTGAACACAATTATGAACTAAACATCAGGCTAGATACCCAAAGGAATGGAATGAGTAAGTTCTGCTGTTGTGCTCAGTGGATTTACAATTGAGCAGAAAGAAAAGTGTAAACAACAAACAGCATCCAGTGTGCGGGAGGAAGTGGTTGTGGAGAAAAAGTTCAATGAATGAAGAGCGCTGTGCTTGGGGAGATCATTTGACAGCTACAAGGACTAGGCTCAATGAGCAGACTTACCTTTCCTAATCCCATATGCAAAAAAGGCCTGGGAGCAGCCAGGGTGGGTAAGAAGAGATAAGAATAAAAATAAGTGTTGTGTTGTCATAAAACCCACAGCAGAATGCCTTAGAAACTAAAGGAAGTCCTTCATTCCAGGGAAGGTTCCGGAAGCACTCCCTTCCCCCCACCACTATAGCATTTGGCTTGAGCCTTGAAGGTGGAGTAGCATTTCAGTGTTTCTGACAGGAAGAGAGTGGCCTTAGAGCTCAAAGGAACAGACTGAACGGAACTGAGGCATGATCATGACACCTAGAAGGCTACTGAGGAGCTGGGCTGTGTGTTAGAGCTGAGACCGGGAAGGTGCTGGGTTCAGTTCTGCAGACGCTCCGCAACAGACCACTTGGTTATACCGCTCCCCTTATCCATTCTTCTTTGTTCTGACTCTCAGCGAAAGAGAAGGAATATGGAATATCTGACAATACCTCTGAGAGGGGACCGTCCATGCATGGCCTTTCAGTGTGCGCATGTACCAAGTGCATAGGAAATTTTGTGTCAGGTCAGAGAAGGCTCTGGTTGTGCTTGCCGCCAACCCCAGGACATGTGTGGTGTTTTAAGCTTCCTGGAGGACTAAGCCAGGATGCTGGGACCGGTGCTGTGGTTCTGTTTGGATTTGTTATTTGGGGCTTTGGGGAGATACCACTATTTTCTGACTCTCTCTAATTACAGGCCTGGTATTCAGTCTGATTATTGCCACTCTCTAGCTTAGTCTCATGCTCTGTGTTGGTGATTTCTTATCCATTAAAAGAAAATAGTGCCCTCATAGACTATCGGGAGGACCAATGTGTATAAATTTTAAGTACCTAGTAAGGTGACCAGTACATGGCTCATAATAGACACTCAAAGTTAGAGTTGGCCCTTATGTCAGTGCTCAAAGCAATCTACATTCAACAGCCTGAACCCCTTGAAAATTGGTGCTAGCTCAGAGCACATCTTTTTCTCAACTGTTGTGAGAAATGGATTAGGAGTTACGTCACAAGGGTCATTCTTGCAACCCGTGCATGACCCACTCCTGCTAACCACTCTTATCCCTGGCTTGTGCCAAAATTGCAGAATATTTGGTAGCTCAGACAATACTACTTTAATAATCATCTCCAAAAATGGCCCACCGACCACATGCACAATAAGAGAACATGAAGCAGACTGGTTAGGAAGTTTGGGGATTAAATCAAAAGTGGGTAATTCCTCAGACAGCTAGTAAAACATAATGTGCCTTTGCAACTGTGAGACATATAGCCCATGACCTTTGAAAACACCCAACTTTGCAAAATCTACTGTAACACATAATTGTCCCTTAAAACGCAATAAAGTAAAACTGAAACTGTAACTGACCTCTTCACATCATTAATGTTCTTACACACAAGGAATAAAGTAATTTATAAACCTGTGAAAATACGATCCAGCAGGAGCCTTGGCCAAAACTATTCACAAATCACCATCACTTTTTTTCCTGTGGATAGCTTGTGGTGCAGCGATCTACAGCACGTGTGGGAGCCACTGCTGAACTCAAGATGCTACTGCTTAACTTCTTCTGATTCTCTTTATTCTGTTTAAAACAGGATTTTATAAATTTATAGCAGAAAAATGTGATTTCTATAATAACAAGTTCAGTTACATAGTAGTTATTCAGCAACTCCTTGGCACCCAGAACTGCACCAGGTACAAGGATTCAGACAGTTACATCTGCCTGTGTGGCTCAGGCTCCACACACCTCCAGGAGCCTCTGCTCTCAGACACCTCAAGGGAGTAATGCCCTCTAAGATTGTGCAGTGTTCCTGCACTTTCATTCTGGGGGAATGGACACACACAGACAGACATGCAGAACAACAGAATTCGATGAACGCAATAAAGGAAATGAATGGAGGGCTCGGTGGGATTGGGAAGGCTTTTTCAGTTTTCAGAATCAGGCAATTTCCAAAGAGGAGAGATTTTACACAATGAGGAAGATCAGGAAGTGTAAAGCAATGGAAGTTTTGTGGCAAATGCTCCAGACAGAGGAATATGTATGAATGATAATCCTAGCGACATCTTGGTGTGAGGATGGAGACAGAATGGGTTGAGGGGAAAGAGCAGAGAGGCTGTGACAAGAGGTCAGAACCAGGTGGGGGTCAGATGTGACTTAGGTATTTGCTAACTCCTATTTAAAGAATGTTATAAAGCCATTGCAAGGCCGTAAGCAGAGAGTAAAGTGATAGGTTGCTTCTGTAGGATCACACGGATGCTGTGCAGAGTGGATGGTAAGGAAGAGAGGAAGCAGGGAGAATACTTAGCAGTTCGTGAACATAGATCAGGAAAACTACGACTGTGACTTGGAAGAAGAAGTGAACAGTGCAGGGCAGAGGGCAGAGTCAGGATAAATTTAAAGGTAGAGGCTGCTGATTTTGCTGAAGGAGTATAATTATACATGTGCTGTAAGAATAAAGAGAATCATGGCTAATTTCTTCTAGGCTCCAGGCATTGCATGACATATCCAGAGGTAGACTGAGGTGGCCTTATTTTTTGGTGAAGCTTCTTGTGGGATCTGATGGGTTAAGTCAGTTGCCCCAGATTACAAATCTTGTAGGTACGAAGGTTGAAAATGAACCCAGAGTTTTCTAATTCTGAAACCTAAGCAACTTCCACTGTCCCACTTCTCCTCCGCGTTCTCTTCACAGTTCCAAGAACTAACACAGCAGGTAGCTTTCTCTTTCATTTCCCAAGATGTACTATGTAGCACTAAAGAAACAAGAAATGATCCACTGAGTCCCTTTGGAACATGGATCACTGGGCCAGCCCAATTTTCTGTCAAATCTGTGGTTCCCATACTCTGGATTTCAGCACAAAGGATGTACAGTTGCACAATGACAAGGTGGCAAAGGACTTGGCGCCACACCTTCAGTGGGAAGTAGAACGAGCTGAAGTTGTACATGCTGTTTTCACAGATGTCATCCTTCAGCCCTTTCTGTTTTCTCTGAGTCGAAATGAAAAATACAAGTATAGTACTCTTCCCCAGCTGTATACTGAAGTTGTGTATTAGAAGTTGGGATAATTTTATAGGCTGTGCTTCCAACTCAGCGCCGCCCTCCCATTGGACTGCTCTATTAGCCCCCACAAAACCCAAAGTATGTAAGTAGTTGCTTCTGAAGGTATCAACGTTTTGTAATCATGGTCTCCAAATAGTCCTTTTTCATTGGGAACATGCCAAGCATATAGTATTTCAAAATAACTCATGTGTTTATACTGAATGGCATAAATTTTATTTTACCCTGCGAACATTTTCCCCCAGTCTATTAAAAAACAAAAAACAGAAGACCATTCTCTCTGTCTACACTACTTGATATAAATACTTATGAATATAACAGAATCAATTCTAGGCTATATTTGGCTTATGAGATACAAATAATGCTCCCTAGATCTTTTACTTCTGCTTATGTAAAGACTAATCTCAATTAAATTACTCTGTGTGTTTATTAATATTTCTCAATGTGGAGGATGATCTCTCTCTGATGTAAAAACTTATCTATAAATCACGCAATAAACTGGAATTCTAAATGCCATGACATCGCTATGGGAACAATCTTGATATTAGGGTAAACAAGTGATGTCAGACTCTCTGCAGCTGCAAATGCCAGGGCTCTCTGTTCCTGAAGAAAGTGACATGGATTGTTCCAGAGAGTCACTAGCTTTGAATTGTGTCAGGGGAATCTCTTTAACGTGAATTGCCACCTGGGATTGAATCAAGCTGATCCCTTGGGCCCAATAACGACCAAAGGGTGTCATTCCTATAAAATCTTCAGGTGGAAAATTCTTCCACTCGTCAGACTATAGAATTCTATTAATCTGCATCCAGTCTGGCGAAACATACTTTATAAATAGAGGACTAGAGTACTTTTGCCAAGAACAACCATATGAATCTAAGTGCTTCTTATTGGAGAAAAAAACAGCAGCTAGAAGTCTATTTGAAAGCATCAACTGAACGACAAGCCTAGGAAAATGATTCCTTCCATAAACAGCACTTGTCTTTAGAATACAAGCCTATCAGACTTGCCGCATTGTGCTACAGCCTACATTCTTTCCTCCCTGACTTATTTTTACTTTCTGTTTGCATTGGCTTGGTTTTATTTCTCCTTAACCCGTCTCTTGAGTCATCCTGATAGGGCTGCGAGAGTGAAAGTCCATTCTGCCCACGCTTCACAGGACTCAATGAGGAGAGTTGTCAAGAGTCACTTGACGTCAAGACTGACTTTTACATTTGCCAGAAAGGCGTTCTTTGGGGGAGCAGTCAACACCATAACTTTCCCTCTTTAGAGAGCTACTACTGGCTGGTGGAATTCAAAGCCCACAAATTGAATTTCCAAACTCAATTCAGGACATAGATTTTCTTCTCTCTCCTCTTCTCCCCCCTCCCCTCCCCTCCCGTCCCCTCCTCTCCTTTTCTCATCTCTCTCTCTCTCTCTCTGTCTCTCTCTCCCCAGCCCATTCCTCATAGAATATATCTTTAACAACCATTTGTTTGTTTATTTGCCCTAGTATCGTATATTTACTTACTTGGTGCATTTGGTTAGATGTACCTCAGAGTTTTTAAGGGAATATTTCACTTGAAAGTGTATCTTTCACATGTTTACACACTTTTAATTCAGAGTACATGGGATTCTCTAAGTTTTCCTCTGGAACCTGTATAATCATCTAATAATACCTTTCCTGATTCCTATTTTCTGACATGAAGAGACTGCTTACATACTTCCATTTTCCTTTTCTATTTAATAAGATACTCCACTCTTCCTTTTTTTCTTCATTATTTTTTTCAGTTTGTCATGGAGTATTTGTTTACCAAATGTTACTTTTCTTGGATCAGTTCTATTTTTGAGGAGTGCAAAAGCAAACAACTGCTTGAAGCTGTCAGACTTCATTTTATTTATGCATGAATAACACAAATAACTTGAAAATGACCTAGCCTGTTTTTCTCAGATTTAGATAGAAAAACTGCTTCCGGGCAATGTTTATGCCAAACTGTTCATGCCAAGTTTCCAATTTCAGTGCCAATGGTTTCTTACAGCCAAGTTGTAAACCTTTGGTAAACATGGCTTAGAATGAAAAGTGAAACACAAGCCTGGACCTGGCCCCAGGGGGCTGGATGTAAATTTACTCTAGGAACAAAATTCTTGCAGGAACAGGAGGGGCAATGGGCTAGCTATCAAGTATCCCTTCTGTAATGCAGGGCTGTACAAACGATGGTATTTGATTACTGAAATCCCATCAGATGCATTTAGCATTTTGTGTATTCCCCTTGCCATTGCTGCTCAGTAGTGCCATACTCAATTCGAAGTGGCTGCCTTATTGTCACACAGTGGCTCTTACGGAACTCATTCCCCAACTGAGAGTGGGAAAGGAACCTTGAAAGTTTGAGGGTTTTTTTTTTTTTTAGTTATTTTGAAGTTATTAAATTTTGGTGATGTGTTCATATGCACTTTTCTAAGTACATAGGAGAACCTACATATTCTTTTAAAATCAATTTAGACATATCCAGCCACATCAATATTCTCTGTCCTGTGTGTTATTTGTAAAATCTAAAGAAGACCATATCTCTCTTTTATTACATGATATAACTCATTTCCTTGGAATAAAATTCAGATTTCTCATTGTGCACCTCAAGAACCAGTAGATGCCATTGCCTCTGCCTGAATATTTATCTCCTCCCTCGACTTCTCCGTCAAGCTATCAGACTCAAGAGATACCGATACTCTTTTTGTTCCTGCAATGTTTCAGTTACTTCTCAGCTCAGAACTTCTACTGTTTCCCTCTGCTGGGAAAATCCTTTCTTATCTCACATGTGGCTGGCTCTTTCTCTCTGCTCATATCTCATTTCAGCCTATACTTGCTCCAAGACACATCTCCCAAAGTACTCCATCATCAATTGCTCACCCCCTGAGCAAGAATAACCAAGCCAGATACATTGCAATACCTGATTTCAAAGCATACTTCAAAGCTATAGTAATTAAAACAGCTTGGTACTGGCTTAAAAACTGACACATAAGTTAAACAGAATAGAAAGCCCAGAAATTAATTTATTAATCTGTGGACATATAGACTACTGATTTTTGACAAAAGTGTCCAGAGCATACAATGGAATAAAGATAATCTTTTCAACAAATGATTCTGGCAAAACTGAAGGCATACATGTAGAAGAATTAAATTAGATCCATATCTCTTACTATACACAAAAATAAACTCAAGATGGATCAAAGACCTAAATATAAGACCTGAGACTAAAGTTGCTGGAAGAAAACACAGGTGAAACACTCCAAGACATTGGTGTAGAGAATGATTTTTTAGATAAGATCCCTAGAACACAGGCAGCAAAAACAAAACTAAATAAATGACACTATATGCAACTCAGAAGCTTTTCACAGAAAAGGACATTATCAATAGAGTGAAGAAACATCCAGTAGAATGGGAAAATATTTACAAATCACTGATGTGACAAAATATTAGTATCTCCAATATATCAGCAACTTAAAAAAACTCAGCAACAACAAATAACCAACTAGTCCAGTCGAGGAATGGGTAAAGGACTTCAACAGAAGCTCCCAAAAGAAGAAATACAAATGGCAACAAATATATGAAAAAATGTTCAATATCAATAACCATCAGGGAAATGCAAATCAAAACCACAATGAGGTATCACCTCACCCCGGTCAGAATGGCTAAAATTCAAAACACAGAGAGTAGCAAATGCTGGCCAGGATGTGGAGAACGAGGAACACTTAAACACTGTGGGTGGGAATGTAAATTAGTGCAGCCACTGTGGAAGAGCAGTGTGGAGATTTCTTAGAAAACTACAAATATGCTTGCCGTGTGGTCCAGCAATCACACTACTAGGTCTATAGCCAAAAGTCTTGAATGCAATGTATCAAAGAGATACCTGTGCCACCATGTTTATAGCAGCACTGTTCACAATAGCTAAAATTTGGAACCGACCAAGGTGTCCATGATCAGATGACTAGATAAAGAAAACATGTTATATTTTCACAAAGGAATATTATTTAGCTATGAAAAAGAAAGTCTACCATTTGCAGCAAAACTGACACAACTGTAGAACATCATGTAGAGTGAAATAAGCCAGATCCAGAAAGTCAAATATCACATGTTCTCCTTTATATGTGTGAGTTAAAATTTAAAAACCAAATAAAAAAGAGAGAAAAAGAAATATCTGGATATATTAGTATAGTTGCAAATATGGTTTTATTAAACTTTATTTTAAACCTTTGTGAAACAAATGGTTAAGAATATTATACAACGATAGTTTTAATGATCTGTGACTATTTTAAAATTCACTGCTTATGGGTGAAATGGTATTTTTTCCATTCAATTATTGTTTATAGCTGTTTATATTCCCACTAAACTAGGGTCTTTTTGCTTATTCAGTGAAGTATTATACCTTTTTACTGTAATTTAATTTTAAAATGTTATCTCAAAAACTAAAAAAAAAAATGAAAGAAAGAAAGGGGAAGGAAGGAGGGTGGGAGGGAGAAGGGGAGGGACAATTGTTAGAGTCTTAGAATTGTATCTACAAATCAATTGAGTCTGTTAAAAATTAACATTAAAAATAAAAACTTTAAAATTTTTAAAAAAGAATGAGATTAATTTTCAATCTGCTGGTTCACTTCTTAAATGGAAAGGACCAAACCAAGCTGAATCTAGGAGCCTCACCTGGGTGGCAGGGACCCGGGTACTTGAGCCATCGTCTGCTGCCTTGGAGGGTGCACATTAGCAGGAAGTTGGCATTGAAAGCGGAGCCAGGATTTGAACCTGGCTGTTATGATATGGGACACAGGCATCCCAAGTGATGTCTTCCCAATTAAATGTTGTGAAAGCAAACTCTCCCAAAACCTCCAAAAATATACAAAACACAATTGCCGTTCCCCAAACCCGTGTCCTCGCATCATCATCTATCACATGGTTGTGGGGTTTTTCTTCAAAATGAATCTACAATTATGCCCTTGCTTATTTATCTACTTATGTACTGAGTAGAATGTAAATGAAATTAGAGTTTAATTTTATAGGAGCCTGGATGTTTTCTGCAGTTTCTTAGCTGTATTCTTAGCACCAGAGTACATAAATATACTCAAGATACTTGGTGAATAAAATGTGCTTATTAGACCCACATCGCATATTTATAGGCTAAAATTGCCAAAGTTGAGAGTTAACAATGGATGCAATACAGTCAATGCTATCAAAAAGACCTGCACAGCTGAATAATTTGTGCATGTTCACAGGGGACCAAGTCAGGCCATGACTATGAGGCACAGGACCACAGAGAGCAAGGCATGAACTCCTGGTGGGTATCTCTGCAGGTGCCCAGGGAGGAATCAATGTTGAGCAGTTTAGCAGGGAGCAAGAAGATGAAGAGACCCTCTGCCTTATGGTGGTGTCTGTGGCAAAAGCTGACATGCTTCTTGCACACATGGGACTCTGTTCTCAGGGAGAGTTCATGCTACCCTGGTAATTCTACTGAGCCCTGGAGACGGTATCCTATTACTTCCAGGTAGCAATTATGCCGAGATGAGAGCTAGCAGTTTTGTTTTGCATTAAGATATGAAAGAGTTTGGGCTGCTAGAAAAATCAGAGAAAGTAATTTGCTTTGGGATACCTTAATTGCCAGAAAGAAAACTTTAAAAAGTACTTCTTATGATGTAGGATGAAATCCAGGACTTCTTGTATGGTTTATTTCCTTGGATACTCTCAAGAACATCAGAGCCAAAGTAAAAAGGCATCCAAATATCAAAAGAAAGAATGCTGGGGCCGTTTG
>JADBBT010004340.1:0-10345 GCA_015711505.1 Sylvilagus bachmani | reverse complement strand
GCCCAGGTGCAGTGTGCCCAGGTACAGGTGTGCCCAGGTACAGATGGCCCAGGTGCAGTGTGCCCAGGTGCAGTGTGCCCAGGTACAGTGTACCCAGGTGCAGGTGTGCCCAGGTACAGATGGCCCAGGGCCTCGATCTGCAGGCGCAGAGGTGGCTGTGCTCCAGAAGGTCCCTAGGCACCCCCAGGGTGGCAGCAGGGGCCAGCCCCAGGCTCCCCACAGAGGGTGACCCGCTCCCTCTGTCCAGGCTGGCCCTGGAGCCCCGGGCCCACAGAGGAGGGGGCTGCACAGCTCTCGTCCAGCGGCCCCGGCCTGGTGAGCACCCAGCAACCCCCGCGGCGAGCTGGGGTCCGCTCCTGCCCTCCCTGAGTGGCGATGTCAGGGGCTGTTTGTCCCACCCCTGCCTCAGTGGATGGCGTGGGGCCAGGGGTCCCGTTCAGCCTCGCTGTGGGAGAGGGCTGGGCTGGCTCTCTGCCCAGACAGGCTGGGTCTCCACTGGCCCCTCCCTCGGCCACCCAGCCGCACTCAGTCCACGGGAAGCGCCTTAGGGGCCAGGCCTGTACCCAGCTCGGTGAGCAGGAGGGGTGGCCCTGGTCACAGACCCCTCCCAGACTGGTAGGGAGGTAGGAAAGCGACCAGGGCTCACCCGGCCATGGTGGACGTGTGGCCCCTCAGGCTGGGGGTCCCCAGAGGGTCTGGGCTGGGAGAATCAGCACCCCACATACCCAGTGAGTGTCTGATGCCCCCCCAGTGTCTGCGTCCAGCCCCTCCAACCAGCCACCCTGAGAGATGGCCCCGTGGACCGGTAGGGGACTCAGCCCCTCGGGGGTCCTCCAGCTCCCACCTGCTCCCTGGGGGGTCCTCCCCAGCCGAGCGCAGACTGAGCCCTCTCACCCTGCCACACAGGTGCAGAACCCGACGGCCATCCCCACCTCGGGACCCAGCCACACCTGCTGTGGACGGAACTGGCAGATGAAGCAGGACCCCGCGAGGCCCCAGTTCCCCAGCGCACGCCGAGTCAGCTCAGCTGGGGAGGCCGCCACCGAGGTGTTTGCACGGCCTTGCCGGTTTGGGCTTCACTTCTTTCTTCTCAGTCCCTCCCCTCCCCCACTCTCCCTGGAGCCGAGGGCAGGGGTGCGGCTTTGCGCACTGTGGGTCCCGGGCAGCAGCCTGGGCTTTGCCTTTCGCTGAGCACCCAGAGGATGTCCCGATGATGGCGCCCCAGCCTGGCACGCAGTGTTCGGGCCCCTGGGAACCACTAGGCGCCTGCCTATGGGGGGGGCTCCAGGCTCCCTGATGCCAGATCCCCACGGCCAGCAGAGACTCAGGCTGTGTGGCGTCCATCTCTGCGGCCCACCTTCCACTGCTCTGGCTCTCATCTGGCCCCTACATTGGAGGGGATTAAGATCAACCCCCAACCGCCTTACAGGAGGCAGCCAGGGCTCTGGAGCTGCACGTGGGTCGGGGTCTCAGGGGTCCTTCCGCCCTCTGGCCTGGCCGGGGAGCCTGGGCAACCTCTGATCCTCAGTTCTTTTTATTTTTTTTAAAGATTTATTAATTTATTTGAAAATTAGAGTTACAGAGGAAGAGAGAGAGGTCTTCCATCCGCAGGTTCACTCCCCAATGGCTGCAATGGCCAGGGCTTAGCCAGGCCAAAGCCAGGAGCCAGGAGCTTCCTCCCGGTCTCCCACGTGGGTGCAGGGGCCCAAGGACTTGGGTCGTCCTCTGCTGCTTTCCCAGATGCATTAGCGGGGGGCTGGATTGGAAGTGGAGCAGCCGGGATTTGAACCGGTGCCCACATGGGATGTCGGCACCGCAAGCTGCAGCTTAACCTGGCCCGACCCTCAGCATCTAAACCCGACGATGCTGGTGATTCCGCCCCCAGGGCTCCCTGCAAACGTCTGAGCAGGAAGTGCCCAGAGGCTGCGTCGAGGACGCGGCCCTCCCGAGCCAGGAACCCTGGGGGCCTTCCCTGCACCCATGCTCTGCCGGGCACCATTCCCGTCTTCAGCTCCTGAGAGAGCAGAGCCCTGTGCAGGCGCCACGGCTCCCTGGCGTGGATACGAGGTTCAGCTTGCGTGAGTGAGGGGCTACGGCGCCAGCACCACCTCCCACCCACTGCTCGGCCCCGAGCAATCCACAGCTGTCCCCAGCCTCGGGCTCCTGGCCAATAGGTGGGGGTGACGACAGTGCCTGTGGCATCACTTGAGGCTTGTGTGGCACCACGGGTGTGCCAGGGGAGCCACGAAAGCCAGCTCCTGGGGCCACGGCCTGGAGCCCGGGGCAGGGCGGGTGCACCCAGTGCCCAGGCTGGCTCGATCCTTTGTTGGGCGTCGCAGACCCCAGGGAACTTCCAGGGCCCCCACTGCTCCCGCGATCCATCTCCTGGACGTGACCTTCTGCAAGATCCGGGGCACCTGTGTGTGTGCACGTGGGGAGGCTGCTCTGGGCCACACACACACACACACACACACGCACACGCACACACAAGATCCCGCATGCCAGCCCCAGCGGGCGGCCAGGGCACGCCCTCCTCCTGGCCGCCAAGCTGCTTGCCCAGAGAAGGCAGCACCTGCTCTGCTGGGCCGACACTGCCAGGCCCTGGTCAGCCCAGAGCCCTCGGCAGCCCCGCCCTTCCAGCCCTCAGCTCGGGCTCTGTCCCCGCACACCTGTCACTCTGCCGCAGGACACCTGCCGCCCAGTCAAGGTCTAGATGTGGGTCCCGCATCGTCCCTCTGCCCACGGGGGCCACACTCCAGCTTCGGGTCCTGTCCCCCTCGTCCAGCGCAGGCTGGGCCAGGGCCGTGCCGTTGCTGGGCGGAGGGAATGACAATCTGATCTCACCTCCTGGGAGCACGAGGTGGGCTGTACCGGCTGGGAGGCGGCCTGGCCCCTCGCGCACAGAGGTGGCATGGGGTAGACACGCCTGTGTCACTCAGAGCCCCCCGTGCAGTGCACAAGGCGGCAGAAGGGTGGGCACAGGAAGCCCTGGGTCCCGGTGCCGCCGAGCGTGTCGGGCACACCCCCACGCCTGACACAAGATGAGCAGGTGGGTTTCCCTCCACTCCCCAGGACCTGGCACAGGACTGGGGCATCGCCAGTCCCAAACCACGTGCGCACGGGGGAGGGGGGCCCTGAATGCTCCCCAGGTAGGTGGGCAGGTGCTAACCAGACTCTCGACTGTGCCCAGGGCCCCTGCCCTCCCCAGCGCTCGCGTGGGCTTGTCGACACCTGGAAGGTGTGGCCGCTTGATGTGGCCCCTCTGATGTGCGTGCTCTGAAAGCCACGCCCCTTCACTGCCTCCTGGGGGCCCCGCCCCCGACTCCCGGCACCCACACCTGGCAGGGGCACCGGGGCAGGTCCGGCGTCCACTCTGACTCCGGGTTCCTCTCCCCGCCCAGGGGCCTGAGGGCCATCTCCCTGTGGAATGCCGCACCTCCAGGAGGCAACAGGCCCCGGAAAGTCACAGCCCCCAACGAAGTGGCCCTGGTGTTCCTGGGGCCTCCCAGCTGCCTCCCACCTCTGCACAATTTGTGGGTCACGAACCAGCTCGAGGGTGCTATTCCCCGTGCTGTGCCAATTGGCCTCTGGAGTGCTTTACAACCTGCTGGTAGGAGCGAGGCAGGGACGGCCCGAAGCCCCGGTGGCCCCGCCATTTGTCACCCGGTCAGGGCGAGCAGGCAAGCCGGCTAAGCTGCGCCCTGCAGGGTCAGTCCGAGTAACACCACCCAGGACGGCAGCGCGGCGACCGCCCCCTCGGGGCTCCAGAAAGGGCCCCCCATCGCGGTGAGGACGAACACCGATGGCTGCCGTAATCCAGGGCCCTGGGACAGGCCTGACTGGCGGCCACGATTGACAGAATTTGGCCTTCCCCCACTGGGGAAGTGTCTGTGCACACCGGAAAGTGCGTAGAAGCCTCCGCTGCTTTCCCAGGCGCACCTGCAGGGAGCCGGATCAGAAGCGGAGCAGCCGGGACTCGAACCGACACCTATATGGGATGGCGGTGCCGCAGGCAGGGGCTTAACCCACAGCCCCGGCCCCAACCCTCTTCCTTCTGGTTCTGAGACCTGTTCTTGTTGAAAGGGGACGGTGCAGTGCCGTCGCATTGCTTTGCTGCCGTGTGGACACGCTGCAGAGAGCCGCTTGGACGGGGACAAAGCTGCTTGGAACTCCTCGGTCGAGGTCGCCGGGGTCATGTGCCCGTCGGACTCCACGCTTTCAGTTATTTACTGAGAGACAGATGCCGAGTTCCCATCCACTGGCTCATTCCCCAAGTGTCCACAATGGCCAGGGACAGAGCAAAGCCAGGCGCCAGGAACTCCGTGCAGTAGGAGGTAGGCAGGGACCTGGTTCCCTGAGCCCTGACCACTGCCTCCAGGGCCTGCACCAGTGGGGAGCTGGCGTCAGGAGCCAGAGCTGGGAGCCCCCCACCCCCGGGACTCGGGTGCGGGGCCGGGGGCTCAGCTCTCGGCCCAACGCCTGCCCCTGAGCCCCAGCTGCTCTGAGGGATACACTCTTTCCACACGCAGATGCTGGCTCTGCGCGTGCCCGGAGCAGCGTCAGGACGCACGGCACAGATGTCAAGCAGAAAGGCCCCCTGGCAACACTCGTGTGTGCAGAGAACATTCCAGAGCGGAGAGGAGACACAGGCACCAGACAGGACCACGGGGGAGGGGGCACTCTGATGTCTTTGTCGAGATGTCTCATCTGCTCGTTCAGTCTCAAAATGGCTGCAGTGGCCAGGGCTGGGCCGGGCCGAAGCCCGGAGCCAGGAGCTCCATCCAGGTCTCTGACACTGGGTGCAGGAGCCCAAGTGCTTGGGCCAGCACCTGCCGGCTTCCCAGGTGCATTAGCAGGGAGCGGGATCGGAAGCAGAGCAGCTGGCCTCGAACCCGTGCTCCGCCTGACACGGGTGCCGGCGCTGCGGGCAGGGGCGTGTGAGTCACGCCGGCCCCTGGGCACCTCTGCTTTGTAACTGAAAGTGGTCCGTGCAAGGGGGACTCCCGCGGCCGGTTCTATGGAACGCTGGGGGCTTCCTTCTCTGTCGGCACTCACCTGTCCCCTGAACTTACACACGGCGGCTCCAGTCTCTTCTTTGTTCATTTTCATTTATTCAAATGGCAGAAAGACAGAGACAAACAGACGGAGACCCTCTACCCGCTGGTTTGCTCAGCAAATGCCCGCAACAGCTGGCGATGGGCTCTCTCCCTCTCTCCCCCCCTCTGTAACTCCGCCTCTCAAATAAATAAATGGAATCTTTTTAAAATGCATCCAGACAGACATTTGCCCATACTTGAGTGATTTTCCTACCTCTGTTCCCAGTTTTTTGTTTTTCCTTTTTAAGCCACGATGAAGAAACCAGAGAAAAGTAAGCAGGGGCCAGAGGCGCCCCACGCCACCCCTGGGCCCGACGCGCTGGGTCTCTCTTTCTCCCGCTCCTGCACGCGGGGCCTGCGACCGGGGACACAGTCACCCTCAGCCGCTCAGAGCCCGAGCAACCCCGGGAAAGCCACACGAGACATCAGCCTTCTGGCTATTGGCAGCCCCGGCGTGCTGGGGCCCCAGGCGGCTGGCACACCGCGACTCTGTCCCTCTGTCGGGAACATCGGACCAGCCTGGAGCCCGGCCCACGTGCCCTCCTCCTTCATCCTGGCGCCGGCTCCGACTTCACCGGTGCCCTGCGTGCCGGGCCAGGTGCCGGGCAGCCACAGAATTCAGCATGCGGGCTCTGCCTGCACTCCTAACAGCCCCAGACCAGGGAGGCTCACTGCGTGGCAACCCACACACAGGTAAGGCAGCCAGGTGTGACGTGTGGGGCTGGAAGTCGGGTGTTCCGTGGTCTGTTCCCTGCCCGGCCCCACTTCCAGGGGTCCAGATAAGGCTGCGCTATTACACTGCCTGTCGTCCGTCCACCAACTGTGGAGTTGTGCAGTGTGCAGCCTGTGCCACTGTGCACAAGGTCCCTGCACCAAAGCCTCTGTCATCTCACAGGTGTGCCGGGTCCTGGGCCGGCTTGTGCGTTCCCATCACTTCGTTACATGGGAGGAAACCGGCTGGGAGAAGGCAGGTAGCCTGGAGGGGGGGCAGGGGCAGGCCGTGTCAGACCCAGGGTCCCCTCCCTCGCTTGGCTGACCCGCTGGGCAGCCCCCAATTTGTTCCCGGACCATTAACAGCTCCGACCTCTGAACGGCCTGGGCGTCAAGGAGTGGGAGCAGGGGTAGGCACCTTTTGGGAGCCGCCACCCCATTCTTATTCAATTCCACCCCGCCTCCCTGCTCCCGCGGGTGTCAGCTGGCGAACATCTGTGCTGTGAATCAAAGCTTTCGCGGCTCCCTGAGAACCGCGAACCGCCAACCGCCCCGCAAGCAGTTAAAAGTCCCGTTTGCAAGCCCGGCGCGCGAGGTCACTCGGCTCCCGGGGCTGCGCAGCGCTGGGTCCCGTCTGTCCCCAGAGGGCAGCCCTAGGACCCTCCTAGGCAAACCCCGGCGGTGGGGGCGAGGGGGGTGGTTCTGGCAGGAGGAGGCTCTGTGGGGGAGCCCCGGGGATCTGCGTGGGAGGAAGGGGACATTGGGGTGGCGCCCACACCTCCGACCCCTGCACGAGCCCTGCTCAACCCCGCGTGGGGCCCCCTTGTCTGCCGCTGGTGTTGAGACGAGATGCGCCCGAGTGAGAAATGAATGAATTCTCTCCATGTTTCAAGCTGCTTATTATATAATGTTTTTTCAAGATTTCTTTATTTGGGGGCCGGCGCTGTGGTGTAGTGGGCTAAGCCTCCGCCTGCGGTGCCAGCATCCCATTGGGGCCGCAGTTTGAGGCCCGGCTGCTCCTCTTCCAGTCCAGCTCCCTGCTAATGGCCTGGGGAAGCAGCAGAAGACGGCTCAAGTCTCTGGCTCTGTCTGTAACTCTACCTCTCAAATAAATCACTAAAATATTTTTAAAAAGATTTATTTGAAAGTAAGAGCTACAGAGAGGCAGATGGAGAGGGAGAGAGAGTGAGAGCGAGAGCGAGAGCGAGAGAGAGAGAGAGAGAGAGAGAGAGGTCTTCCATCTGATGCTTCACTCCCCAGACGGCCGCAACAGCCGGAGCTGGGCTGATCCAAAGCCAGGAGCTTCTTCCAGGTCTCCCACGCGGGTGCAGGTGCCCAAGGATTTGGGTCGTCTTCCACTGCTCTCCCAGACCACAGCAGAGAGCTGGATTGGAAGTGGAGCAGCCGGGACTCGAACCAGCGCCCATAGGGGAGGTCACCTCTCATGCAGGCTTTGTGTATCTCTGTTTTGTCTTTCCCTTTCTGCTTTGGCAAAGGCAAACTTGTCCTAGAGCCGGCCGTGCTGCGTTGCTCCGGCGCGCACCGAGGGCACCGGTCCCTCAACACCCAGCTTTCCCGGAGCCTCAACCGCCACGTGCGCCGGGGCCGAGTCCGCCTACCTCGGGCTGAGGCTCTGCCTTCCGTTGGTTTGCGACCGTGAACCAGGACCCGGTGCACGTTTCAGTGCTTGTAACGTTCTGTTAGCACGGGCATTCGTGCACACGTGGTCCGCACTGCCGTCAGGTTGCAACAGCAGGGCTGAGCCGCGCCCCCCACGCCGAGCCCTGTTTCTGCTTCCCGAGGGCTGTGCTGGCAGCAGAATCAGCCGTCGGAGGGCTGGGCAGTTCGAGACCAAGTCTGCCCCCGGGGGCTGCCCGTCAGCGGGTGCTGGCCCGGCACAGCCCTGGGAGAACCACAGGCCGGGCCCTGCTCACGCCCTCCTCTCCCTCCCAGAAACCCACGCTCTGGGGCACTGGGCAGGGTCTGCCAGGGCCTGGAGGCTTCCCACGGAGGCGGGGCAGGGATGATCGTGCAGGGCTGCCATGGGGCGTCCATGAGTCGCCCCCCCCACGCTGACCTCAGGAGGCCCATCCCACATGCTGACCTCAGGATGGCCACCCCACACACGCTGATCTCAGGAGGGGCTGCCCCCCCACAGTGACCTCAGCTGGATCCACACAGTGTCAGGACGGGGAGACGGAGAAGGGAGGGCTGCACCATGGGGGCTGCCATGGGGGCAGAGCGCTGACGACGGAGCCCACAGCTGGCTGAACAGCGCCCCCTGAAGGTGGGTCTGTCTGGAGCGGGGGCGGTGACCTCAATGGTTGGAGGGGGACAGAGGGGGGCCGAGCGAGGATGCAGGGGGTCTGTGCACCTGGAGTGGGGGGGTCTCTAGAGGCCACTAGCCTGGGCTGGGAGTGGGAGCCGAGGAGAGGCCACTCGAGGTTGCAGGCGGACGTGGGGGGGGGGCGGATGTGGAGGAAGCGGCCCTGGCACTGGCCCCATCTGCGTTTCCAGCCCAGGCTGGCACAGAGGGCTGTGACCGTGACTCGGCGCTGCCCAGGGGCCTGGTGTGGCGTCCAGCGGTCCTGTCTCCGAGCCCCCAGCCTGCTGCGCACTGCGGGGGACCCATCTCGGGGACCACCGAAGGGGGCTGCTGGAGTGGGCAGGGGCGGGGGCTTGGGGGCCTCCCGGGCTGCAGGAGGCACCAGCAGCAGTGTGGGATGGCGGCGGGGTGGGTGGTGGGGCAGAGCCGAGCCTGTTCCAGGAGGGGCGCAGGCACTGGGAGGCAGGGGGAGACTGGTTCCAGCCATGCTGTGGGGAGGCTTCTGGGAAGAGCCCTAAATGCCAACAGCAGTCGTGGGAGTCAACGCCACAGGGGAAGGAGCTCCACCCACCCACGGGCCAGGCTTTCCACCCGGCTCGCCCGTCCACCGGTGTCCGAAGGGAAGCCCCGCCCCTGCAGCCGTGGCCTTTGCAGGGGGTGGGGCAGGCAGGGACAGCACGCGGGTGGGGCTGCTCAGAAACCTGCACTCCTGCCACGCTGGCCACGGCGTGAGGGAGTCCCTGGCCACTGCCGAACCACAGCCCTGGTGCTGCCAGCACCTAGAGGGCCACGGGGCTGAGCAGGGCAGAGGCCAGAGGAGGAGGAGGGGGAGGAAGAAGAGGGAGAGGAAGGGGGGGAGTGGGGAGCAGGAGGGAAAGAGGGGAGGAGGAGAGGAGGAGGAGGGGTAGAAGGAGGAGGGGGGAGAGGGAGAGGGAGGGGGGAGAGGGAGAGGGAGAGAGGGAGGGAGAGGGGGAGGAGGAGGGGGGAGAAGGAGGAGGAGGGGAGGAGGACAGGAGGAGGAGGGGTAGAAGGAGGAGGGGGAGGAGGAGGGAGAGGGAGAGGGGGAGGAGGGGAGGAGGAGAGGAGGAGGAGGGGGGAGGAGGGGGGAGCAGGGAGGAGGAGGGAAGGAGGGGAGGAGGAGGGGGAGAAGGAGGAGGAGCAGGGGAGGAAGGCCCCCCTTCCCTTATGCCACAGCCGAGCAGCCCCCCGCTTTCTGTCCCATTCTCCCTGTGTGTAGAGTGGGGCTGTAGTGGGCCCCGCACACACCCTGGGCCTCCTGACTGGTGGGGAACAGGAGACAGACCACCGGGCAGGGCCCAGGGAGGAGGCGGGGCCTTCCTGGGAGGGAGGGCGGGGCAGCAGCACCCTCTGGAGGACAGGGGCCCTGGACAGGTGGTCAAGGGGGCAGCCTTGGGGTCC
Organism: Sylvilagus bachmani; assembly: GCA_015711505.1. NCBI lineage: Eukaryota > Metazoa > Chordata > Mammalia > Lagomorpha > Leporidae > Sylvilagus > Sylvilagus bachmani. Next base: position 793 of record JADBBT010004340.1, on the reverse strand, counting down.
CCTGTGTGGGAGACGCACGGCCAGAGGCCAGTGTCGGTGACTGGACCAGCCCCGCGAGGGACGCCCCCGCATCCCAGCCCCCATTCCCATGCCCCTGCTGCAGCCACGGCTCTGTCCAGGCCCAGCCGGGGAGCCGGGTCCTAGGGCCCACGGCGGGAACTCCGGAGTTCTCCAGCCCCTGCTCCGAGGTGCATGCGGCCAAAACTCTGAGACGATGGTGGGGTTGGGGGTGGGTGCCGGAGCTCCTGAGGAGCCACGAGAGCTCGGGTTGTTCCCCAGGGAAGTCGGCCTCGGAAAACGTGTTCCTGCCGGTGACACTGGGGACACGGCATGGCTCCACTTAGGGGACGCACCCAGGGACACCCAGAGGAGCCACACTCTCCGGGGTCTGCACCTGTGGCTGTGGTCAGTGCGTCTGGAGCCTCGGTGGCCCGCTCCGGAAATAGGCTGACCCCACCTCAGCAAGGGGCCCCGGGGCCAGAACAGGAGCACCCGGAACCACTGGGAGCACCCAGACCACAGAGGGAGCACCCAGACCACAGTGGGAGCACCCAGACCACAGTGGGAGCATCCAGGCCACAGTGGGAGCATCAGAACCACAATGGGAGCACCCAGACCACAGAGGGAGCACCTGGACCACAGAGGGAGCACCCAGAACACAGTGGGAGCACCCAGAACACAGAGGGAGCACCAGGGCCACAGAGGCAGCACCCAGACCACAGTGGGAGCACCCAGACCACAGAGGGAGCACCCAGAACACAGAGGGAGCACCAGGGCCACAGAGGCAGCACCC
>JADBBT010004339.1:0-10346 GCA_015711505.1 Sylvilagus bachmani | reverse complement strand
AGAGTGGAAAGTGAGAGAGAGAGATAGAGAGAAAGGTCTTCCTTTTGCCTTTGGTTCACACTCCAATGGCTGCCACGGACGGTGCGCTGCGGCCGGCGCACCGCGCTCATCCGATGGCAGGAGCCAGGTGCCAGGTGCTTCCCCTGGTCTCCCATGGGGTGCAGGGGCCAAGCACTTGAGCCATCCTCCACTGTACTCCCGGGCCACAGCAGAGGGCTGGCCTGGAAGAGGGGCAACCGGGACAGAATCCGGCGCCCCAGCAGGACTAGAACCCGGTGTGCCGGCGCCGCAAGGCAGAGGATTAGCCTGTTGAGCCACGGCGCCAGCCAAGATTCTAGTTTCTTAAAACTCAAAGAGTGTGTCCAGATAACTATTGCCCTCATTACTAACTCAAAGGATGTGAGATAACAGATCACTCTGTTTTGAGCAGCAAGCTTGTGATATTCTTTTCCAGCTATAGGAAAACAACTGAGAACTTTTTAAAAGTGTCTGTCTTCCTCCTTCCATTCTTGTTACTTTGCCTGGCTTTCAAATACATGTACAGTGTCTAGATAAATGACCAGCCTGTTGGGGTATTTAGACTGCACGACTTTTATCAGTTAAATGCCATTCAGGGAGGATATCTCTGTGTGCAAATCAGAGGAGCTTTTTGTCTTCATCTACTGCTACATAAATAAAATTTCAATTGCAGTATACATGATAGACCTACTTACATCTTCAATTTACTCATGTATATTTTGTATTCATTAATTGAAGGTTCTCTGACTGAGAGAGGAGGCAGAAACTTGGGTTGGATCAGTAAGCATGATGGTGCCACTAATTCTTAACAAAATCGATGGGGCTGGCATTGTGGTGTAACAGGTAAAGATACTGCTTCTGATGCTGGACTCCCATATGGGCACTGGTTCAAGTCTCAGTTGCTCTGCTTCTGATCCAGCTCCTTGCTATAGTGGCCTGGGAAAAGCACTGGAGAATGGTCCAAGTGCTTGGGCCCCTGCCACCCATGTGGGAGACATCGATAAAACTTCTGGCTCCTGACTTTGCCTGGTCCAGTCCTGGCCGTTGTGGTCATATTGGGAGTAAATCAGCAGATGGAAGATCTCTCTGCCTCTTATTCTTTTTCTCCTTCTCTCTCTGTAACTCTGACTTTCAAATAAATAAATAAATCTTTTTAAAATATCACCATGGCTCTCTGGTAGCAACAGGAGATGTGTCCAAAAAAGGACAGCATAGAGTAAATGATGAGAAAATACTGAAATAATCTAACGAGTAAAAAAACATGAAACCAAGGTTTGAAATTTCTGCTTCCTGAACTAAATCATTTTTATTTCTCCTACCTGGAGGAGGGAAGGGTTTCTAAGGCTATTGTGTCTAAATCAGAAAACTCACAGTGGCATCTGCATCACAGAGATAAAATTGCAAGGAAGAAAGATGCATCTTGGGAGCACTGAACTGCTGCATTTGGGGTTGGTGAACTTGAAATGGATTTAAGAAAATGTGGTACTATTCCTTAATTTGTAATTAAAAATAATTTATGCATAGTCGTTAAAAATAAGCACAAAAAATTACATCTTTTATTTGCTATCTACCTTACCCACTATACATAAACTATTTCTTCTAAATTCTGCATTCCTGACTTCTTTTTTTTTCTATGCTTCCAATATATTTCATGAGTAAAATAAGATAATTACTGAAATACACCCTGGAGAATATTTTCTGCAACAATTTTATGTTTTGGGTTTTCTGTGTTTTGCTATTCAAGCTCACACCTGCAGATGAAAACAGAAGGAAATTGCTGTCTTGCTATTACTTCTCAATGTTGTGAGCAGCTTGGATCAAGGTTTGACACTCTGAACTGTTTACATATCTCAAGGGAAAGTTCTCCCAGTTGAGACTCTTCACAAGCAAATCTCCACCTCCTAAGACTTTTTGAAATAGATGTTGACTCTCTATAGCATTATCATCAGATGCTTTACCACTTGCACAGAGATAGTGAATAAATTTTTTAAATTGGACCCTCAGGTGAGGCTTATAACCCAAAGTCTGTATTATGTTCTAAGTTTAGAAAACATTTAACAAACAACTATCATTCCACAGAATGTCTTTTTTTAAAGATTTATTTTACTTATTTGAAAGGCAGAGTTGAAAGAGAGAGAGAGAGAGAGAGAGAGAGAGAGAGAGAGAGAGAAAGAGTAGAGAAAGTCTTCCATCCTTTGGTTCCACTCCTCAAATGGCCTCAAAGGCCAGGGCTGGGCCAGGTAGAAGCCAGGAGCCAGGAGCTTCTTTCAGGTTTCCCACGTGGGCATAGTGGCCCAACTCCTTGGGCCACCTTCTGTTGCATTCTCAGTGCATTAGCGGAGAGCTGAATAGGAAGTTAAGCAGCAGGAATTGGAACCGGCCTCAGTATCAGATTGCCTGAGCTGAAGGCATTGTCTTTACCTGCTGTGCCATAGCTCCAGCCTCAAATCATCTTTCTTAACCAAAGAACTAACTGACTTTGCATGATTTTGCCCTCTGTTGCCTGTGGATCTTTTATTTCCAGAGATCTTTCCTTAGGTGGTATCCCATTTATATATTGATTTCAGATATCATTAGAGCTGTTTTGAGAGTGGGAAACTCTGCATATTGGATTAATTGATCTATCTTATAAAAAGTGTGGAAAGATAAATATAAAATGAGATCATTGGTTTGAGTTCAGTTGAAATTAAAACACATTACTATTCAAAATTTTACTTATTAAGAAAGGAATAGGGAATGTACTTAAATCTAGAAATCTGTTTGACGCAAAGAATTGGGATAGCAAATAATAGAGAAAGACTTGGAAGAACATAACATTCTAGATTTTTAGGAGCATGAATGTTTGCAAGGCTAGATATATGTGGAAAAACACTATTGCAAAAGTTTCCAAACATTCATACAATTCTTTCTGAACAGTTTAGTTTAGCATATTCATGAAATATTTTTATTCAGTCTAAATATTATAAAAGGCACTAACCTACACTTTTTCAACTTTAAAAAGTTTTTGAATTATTTTTTTAATTTTAATTTTATATAATGTATACAAATTTCATGTATTTTAAGGAACCCTCCTTCCCACCCTTCTTCCTTCTCCCTCTCTTATTCCCACTGTTAATTTTTACAAACATCTATTATTAGTTTACTTTACACTCATAAGACTAACCCTACATTAAGTATAGAGGTCAACAAAGAGTATAAAGAAAGAAAAAAGCAAAACACTGTTCCACAACAGTTGAGACGATGGTTGCAGATAGTCATCTAATGTCAAAATGTCAATTTAACTCGTATACATTACCTTTTAGATACTCTGTTAACACAGATCAGGGAAAATATATGGTATTTGTCTTTTTGGGATTGGCTTATTTCATCAAATATAATCGTTTTCAGTTGCATCCATTTTGTTGCAAAAGACAGGATTTCTTTTTTACTATTATTAGTATTTCACAGTGTATTTATACTTTAAAATATACTTTAAATAATTTACCCAATTATCATTTGGTAGACACTGGGTTGATTCCATATCTTAGCAATTGTGAAGTGAGCTGCAATGAAGATGGAGCATAAATCACTGTTTCATATATGCTGATTTCATTTCACTGGGGTAAATTCCAAGGAATGGGATGGCTGGATCATATGGTAGATCTATATTCAGATTTCTGCAGTATCTCAATATAATCTTCCACAATGGCTGTGCAAGTTTACATTCCCACCAATGGTGGATTAGGGTACCTTTTTCCCACACCCTTCCCAGCATTTATTGTTGGCTTATTTCTCTATGAAAATCATCCTAACTAGGGTGAGGTGAAACCTTATTGTAGTTTTGATTTGGATTTTTCTGGTGGCTAGTGATCCTGAGCATTTTTTCATGTGTATGATGACCATTTGAATTTCCTATTTTGAAAAATGCCTGTTCAAGTCCTTTGCCCATTTCTTAACTGGATTTTGTTGTTGTTGTTCAGTTTCTTGAGCTCTATATAGATTCTAGATATTAATCCTTTTATCAGTTTCATAGTTTGCAAATATTTTCTCCCATTCTGTCAGTTGCCTTTTAACTTTGCTGAGTATTTCTTTTGCAGTGCAGAAGCATCTCTGGTCAATTTAATCCTATTTGTCAATTTTGTCTTTGATTACCTGTGTTTCTGGGGTCTTTCGATAGAAGTCTTTCCCTATATTAATATTTGCATAATTTTCTCAATGTTCTCTAGTAATATAATGGTATTGGATCATTGTTTTAAGGTCCTTGATCTATTTTGAGTGGATTTTTGAATGAAATGTAAGGCAGATGTCTTGTTTAATAGATCCAGTTTTCCCAGCACCATTTGTTGAAGAGACTATCCTTACTCCACGTATTGATTTTAACTCCTTAGTCAAATATAAGTTGGTTGTAGATGCTTGGATTGATCTCTGGAGTTTCTATTCTGTTCTATTAGTCTGCAGGTCTATTTTTTCTCCATACAAAGCTTTTTTGGTTATAACTGCGCTGTAGTATTTCTTGAAATCTCATATTAAGATGCCTCCAGCTTTGTGTGTGTGTGTGTGTGTGTGTGTGTGTTTGTGTAAGATTGCTTTAGCTGTTCAGGGTCTGTTGTGTTTGGGTATGATTTTTTTTTATTTAACAGGTAGAGTCATAGACAGTGAGAGAGAGAGACAGAGAGAAAGGTATTCCTTCTGTTGGTTTACTCCCCAAATGCTGCTACAGCAGGCTCTATGCTAATCTGAATCCAGGAGCCAGTTGCTTTCTCCTGGTTTCTCATGTGGATGCAGTGTCCTAAGCACTTGGGCCATCTTGCACTGCCCTCTGGGGCAACAGCAGAGAGCTGTACTGGAAGAGGAGCACCCGGGATTAGAACCGGCACCCATATGGCCATTTGCCATCGCAGGTGGAGGATTAACTAAGTGAACCCCGGTACCAGCTCTCTTGCATATGAATTTTAGCATCATTTTTTCTAGATCTGAGAATAATGCCTTTGGTATTTTGATTGAGATCACATTGAATCTGTAAATTGCTTTCAGTAATATGGTCATTTTGATTATGTTGATTCTTCCAATCCATGAACATGGAATATTTTCCCATTCTTTTGTGCCTTCTTGTGTTTCTTTCTTTAATGTCTTGTAATTTTCATTATATTGATCTTCTACTTCTTTGTCTAAATGTATTCCGAGGTATTTAAATTTTTTATTGCATGTGTAAATGGGATTAATCTTAAAAGTTATTTCTTGGCCATGGTATTCTCTGTGTATACAAAGGCAATAGATTTTTGGGTGTTAATTTTATATCCAGTCTCTTTATCAAACTCATTTTTGAGTTCCTATAGTCTCTCTATGGAGTCTTTTGTATCCCCTATAAAAAGAATCATGCTATTTGCAAATAGGGATAGTTTGATTTTCTCCTTTCCAATTTGTATCACTTTGATTTCTTATCTAATGGATCTGGCCAAAACTTTCAGGATTATATTGAATAGCAATGGTGAAAGTGGGCATCCTTGTCTGGTTTCGAATTATTGTGAGAATGTTTCTAATTGTTCCTCATTCAATAAGATGATGGCTGTGGGTTTGTCATAAATTGCTTTGGTTATATTGAGGAATGTTCCTTTATACACAATTAGCTTAATATTTTCATCATGAAAGGATGTTATATTTTATAAAATGCTTTCTCTGTATCTATTGAAATAATCATATGGTTTTGCTTCAGTTTATTAATGTGGTATATTACATTTATTAATGTGTGAATGTTGAATCATCCCTACATGCCAGCTGTAAATCCCATTTGGTCTGTGTGAATGATATTTATGATTTGTTGTTGGATTTGATTAGCTAGTATTTTGCTTTAAATTATTAATTATGCTTATAATTTTCATCTGAAATGAAAAGTTTGCAATTAGTCTCTTTCTGTATCGTGGCATTTAAACTTGATGCTTATAAATGCAATTTCAAATTTTATTTTTGCTAGTTTATTTACTCATAGTAAATTTGTTACAGGTCTTAGATCAGCTAGTTCAAGTAGAAATTAAGCTGTTAGTTGGATTTACCACCTTTATATATGGTGGTGTTTTTTTGTGGTGGAATACACTTGGAACCTTCTGTATAGATTTTTCCTCTTGCTTCTTTGCAAGTGGAAGAAGCACCTAAGTTCCTACAAATCTAAATTTTAAGACAATCTGGAGCCATAAAGTTTCAGAATTATAATTGAAATTTAGGGAGCTTCTGATTCTAAGTCTACACAGTTATTTTTTTTTTTATTCTAATCTCTTCCTTTATATTATCAAATGCTTTACCAATGCTTTTCAAGTACAGTTAGAAGTTTTTCAGGAAAATTACTTTCAAAAATATTTTCTTTAAAACAACTAATCATTATCCATTAACATGTCTATTGTTGTTTCAAATGTGAGTTCATAATTCTTAAAATATTTATTATGTAGGCATTTGAAAATTAGTTTGCTGGATGGGGAGGGAGAGCAGAGAGAGAAAGGGTGGGGGAAAAGAAAGATAAAAAAAAAAGGGAGAGATCCTACATCTACTGATTTATTCCTAAATTGTCTGCTCTTAGCCAGGCTAAAGTCAGGAGCCAAGAACTCAATTCTTCTCTCCCATGTTATTGGGAAGGACTGAAGCTCTTGGGGCATCATTTGCTGTCTCCTCACTCACGTAAGTGGAGCTGGTTCAGAAGCATGGAACAGTTGGAATTTAAACAGGCAATGTGAAATTAGTGGCCAGAGCACAAGATGTGGCTGAATTTGCTGTACCATCACACTGATCCAATGGATCCTGGTATATATTTCTTTTTTTTTTTTTTTTCTTTTTTGACAGGCAGAGTTAGACAGTGAGAGAGAGAGAGAGAGAGAGAGAGAGAGAGAGAGAGAGAGAGATCTTCCTTTTTTCTGTTGGTTCATGCCTCAAGCACTGCGCCAAACCGAAGCCAGGAGCCAGGTGCTTGCTCCTGGTCTCCTATGCCGGTGCTGGGCCCAAGCACTTGGGCCATCCTCCACTGCCTTCCCAGGCCACAACAGAGAGCTGGAGTGGAAGAGGAGCAACCAGGACAGAATCCAGAGCCTCAACCTGGGCTAGAACCTGGGGTGCCAGCGCCGCAGGTGGAGGATTAGCCTTGTGAGCAATGGAACTAGGCCTTGGTATATATTTCTTAATTTAGGTTAACATTAAATATTTTTTGGTAAATTTGAAAAGAAAGTAGTCTTTTGAAGTACTTATTACTAAAATGATCATTAATGCAATTCAAATAATACTTTAAAATTATCAATTTATGAGACAATACACAATGTTCTATATCCTCGTAATTTATTTTGATGTAACTAAGAAACATTTTCTTGCCCTAATTCCCAAACAAAGAAATTACTAGCAGCAAATGAAATAATATTTTGAAGGAAATGTTATTTTAAAAAAATCTACAGTTTTGTTATTTTTTGATTTTATGAAAATAAATGTAAATAACATATTTAAATCATTAACATGCTATGGCTCTTTGGGCTTAACATCACTGAACTTTAGGACAAGAAAGAAGTAGTGGAGGTGATTAATGTGCCTGTCATGAGTGAACTGAAGCAGGGAAGTTAAGCAAACAGCACTGTCGTGGGATCCCAAATGTCATTGTGCAAATTTAATATGTTCATTAAAGAAGAGATAGCTGTTATTTTAATGATACAGTTCAAGGACATAAGTCACAGTTTGCACCCTATTGCAAAAACAAACTGCTAAGTTTGGTCCCCATCATTTCATGTTACATAAGAAAACTTACAGTAAATGAATCGGCAATGAACAGAGATGGAGAATTTGCATTAGTTTTGATAATGCCAATAGAAAATGATAGGAGGGAGGAAGCATGATTATTTACAGAGGAAAACCCTGGGCTAAAAAAAAATCTAACTCAATATGGTTTCTAAATGGTTACACATATTTTAAGGAGCTTTTTTTAAAAGATTTATTTATTTATTTATTTAAAAGTCAGAGTTACACAGAGAGAGAAGGAGAGACAGACGACCCCAAGGAAATTTTTAAAACTGATTTCTTTTTTTTCAGTGAAGTTTTATTTGCATTATGAGAAATAATTATATGTACAGAGGTATTCATCCATGTACCATATATATTATCAATCCTAGATACATATTTATAATATATAAATATTATTCTCAAAGTAGACAATTTTCTACTTAAAAATAGCCAAATATAGTTTAGTGCTATATAGTGATAACTAAATTTGGTTTGTTCTTTGAATCACACATGATCTTTAGTCATTGATGTAATGGAGTCAAAAATGATAGGAAACTGGCAAGAAAATAATTATTATAAAGACCATTTATGAGATAGCAGCTTTTTAAAAATATAAAAATACATTGTCATTGTGCTGTAAAAATAATAGACTTTTCAAATACCTACAGTGAAAGCAAAATATACTAAAATACTTCAAAAAGTTCAGCGAAAAACAGAATAAAAGGCTATGTTTTTTGGTGTAAAAACTTTTTGAAATCCATGCAGTTTTATTATGAAATTTGTGTCTATGAATATTTTGAAGACCTTTCATATAAATGGCTTAAAGTAATAGAGTATCACCTCACAGAAATCTATATAAAATGTCAGAATGTTGTTTATTTCATTATTTCTTTATTTTGCCAGGCAGAGTTAGGCAGTGAGAGAGAGAGACAGAAAGATATTCCTCCCATTGGTTCACCCCCAAAATGGCTGCTACAGCCTACACACTGTAGCAATCCGAAGCCAGGAGCCAGGTGCTTCCTCCTGGTCTCCCATGCGGATGCAGAGCCCAAGCACTTGGGCCATCCTGTACTGCCTTCCCAGGCCACAAAGGAGAGCTGGAGTGGAAGAGGAGCAACTGGGAAAGAATCTAGCGCCCTAAGTGTGACTAGAACCCAGGGTGCTGGTGCCGCAGGTGGAGGATTAGCCTGGTGAGCCGTGGTGCAGGCCCAGAATGTTCTTTATCCCCCACATTGTCAAAAATACTTGTAGAAAAAATGTGGTTAATAAAATTTCAAATATCTATCAGTTTTGTTGTATTGTGGAAAAATAAACCAGAAGACAAAAATAATTTTATGCCCAAATATGGTGGTTTTGTGCATGTATTTAAAAACACAAGCATATATATATATATATATATATATATATATATATGTTATACATGCATATATATTAAGCTATACATGTATATATACATATATATATACATATACATGTACTGAAGTTCATATATATATGAATCTACAATCTCTAATAGAAACCACAATTTAGGTGCTGGTGCTGTAGCATAGAAGGTTAAGCCTCCATCCTCAGTGGCAGCAACCCATATGGGCACCAGATCAAGTCCCAGCTGCTCCACTTCTGATCTAACTCCCTGCTAATGTGCGTGGGAAAGCAGCAGAGGATGGCTCAAGTACTTTGGCCACTGCACCCATGTAGGAGATCTGGAAGAAGCTCCAAGCCCCTGACTTCTGCCTGGAGTAGCTCTGGACATCGCAGCCATTCAGGGAGAGAATCAGTGGATGGAAGATCTATTTCTCTCTCTCTCTCTCTCTCTCTCCTCTGTATCTCTGCCTTTCAAATAAATTAATACATTACAAAAAAGAGAAGTCACAGTATATATAAATTCAGCGATTTGGGACTGCCATGCTCATAACCTTGGATGCTGCCGCAGCTCCAGCCTTCCCTACTAAGTAGTCAGAGAGAAATGGGAGGTAGGTAAGTGCAAACATGTAACCCCCATGTCCTTTTTGTGTTGCCTCATATGTTTCCAGAAACAACTTTTTAAATGAAGTCCTTGGTAATGAGTCAACAGCCATCTGTAGCAATGAGCACAGCGCTTGGAGATTACTCCTGCGATGGCTTTACTGGGAGCCCCACTTTCCCTCCCTTGTGAATCAGAGCATTCATCACTGGTGTCTTATAGCTGGTATGAAGACATCTTCAAAAATTCATGGGAAATTCATATTATGTAAAACTATGCATGGATTTTAAATATTTTTGCACTAAAATAAGCTTATATTATAATTCAATGTTTCTGCAACGTTTTTGAAGCAGTCTCATATATGCTCAACATCTCCTGCCAGACAAAATTGAGCTCAACCAAGCTGATGTCCAATTCATAAGCTTTTCTTATCCTGCTTAAGTCATTTGCATATCATTGCTTCTTGTCTGCCATCCATTTTTTACTATCCTTTGGCATAATAGAATGTTCTTTTTCAGCCAACCCATTCTCTCTGTTATTTTAAATTTATACTTGGCTTTCCATCATTTGCATGGTGAAAGCCACAAATTAACGCCAACCTTGAAAATGTGCACTTCTTGTAATAGTTACAACTATCTGGGCC
>JADBBT010004338.1:0-10347 GCA_015711505.1 Sylvilagus bachmani | reverse complement strand
AGTAATTCAAATCCTCTCTGTGAATTCTTGACTTCTCTTCATTGACAGGGATGGAATGTGAGTTACAGATTTTCCAGAGAGGGTGGAAAGGCTGGAGGATGCAGGAGGCACCTCACAGCTGTCCAGGACACAGAGCAGCAAAGACAGACTCTTGAGCCTCAGTGGCCCTTTGTTTTGCCTCACAAGGCAGAATTTCACTGAAGCAGAAAGCACAGAAAAGAGTTTGCTGAAAGCTAAGTGATTTTGTCCATTTTTTTCCACAGCTAATTTTCCTCTATTGTGGTCCCATTTTAAACAACATGACTCTTTCAAAGATAAAATAAACCATGAGGTATTGCACATTAGCGGGGAGCTGGATGGGAAGAACAGCAACCAGGACTTGGAACCAGTGATCAGATGGGATGCCAGTGTCACAGGTGATGACTTAACCTACTGGGCCACAACACTGGCTCCTGTCCAGTAATTTTTTTAAATAAACCTTTAATAAATCCAGAGTCAAAAGTCTCAAGTGCCCATAGCAGCATCTCTTTCTCCAAACAATATTCTGCTTCCTAAATCCAGTTATATGTTGATTGTTTATGGGAGCTGACAAAGTGTGTACCGTAGAGTCAGGATAGAGAGCAGCATGCTGCCAGATGGTGTCTGCATCCAAACACTTAGTGGAAACACCTGTTTCTACAGTGTGCAGGTGGAATTGTCTCCAAAATGCTGCAGGAGCCTGCAATGAATGAGCTGCAAGGTAGAGCACAAAGCATCTATGCTTTGCAATCACACCATTTTCAATGTGAAACTCAGAACTGCTGCGTCTGGCCAGCGTTGTGGCTCAGCAGTTGTGCAGCCGCTTGCTGTCTCAGCATCCCTTATGGTGGTCCCATTTTGAGGTTGGGTTTCTCTGCTTCTGACCCAGATGCCTGCCAATGCACCTGAGAAAGCAGCAGGTGGTGCCCCAAGTACTTGGTCCCTGCCACCCATGTGGGAGACCAGGATGGAGTTTGTGTGTTCTGGCTTTGACTTTTGGCCCAGAACTGGCTGTTGTGGTCATTTGGAGAGTGAACCAGCAGATAGAAGATCTTTCTCTCTCCCTCCCTCTATCTCTCTGTTCTCTTCCTTTCAAATAAATAAATATATATTTTTTGAAAAACTACTGATGATGAGCATTTCTTAGCCTCACTGAGCATTAACCTTTAAAAATGCAGTAAAGTGGAGTTGAACTTCAGTGAGATCACTAGAATTGTACCAAATGTCTTTGCATATCCAGATTCTGCAATTCCCCCCAAGAAACGCTGTTGGAAAAGAGAGGTCCACATGGGGAAATAACACCAAGCTTCCCAGAGAATGGCCCTACTTGTCAACAGTTACCCCTCGCCCATCATGGGAGCAGCGAGCAGCAGTAACCCAGCCCTGGTCATGCCCAGGGGAGCACTGGGCAAGGCGTGTGAAGCCAGCCATTCGTCATCCATGATATCTTCCATGCTGCCATCCATCTCCATCAGACCCCAACTTCTCACATACCCCCACCAAAGTGGGAGCAATCTCTCTGTTATGCTTTAAGGAAGGAGCTCCAATGTGCATTTGTTAACACTGAGCAGAGTTCCCTGCCTGCCACAGGGCAGACGCCTCCAGAGATCTCCTCCAACCGAGAAAATTGATGAGGTCTGCTAGGAACTCATGGCCACACAGACAGGTCATTTGGGCTCTGGCTTTGTATCTGTCTTCCCAATTGGCAGTGTTGACTGGCACTCCTGTAGCTCTCCTGTTTCATTCTTCTTGTGTCCCCTTTCTTTCAAACAAAACATTTTTTCTTGCCGCTGTCTTCTTGGTTCTGCCTTTACTCATACCATGATATTTTACTTCCTTATCATCTCAGTGATTGCTTCCTACCTACCAGCCCTTAGGACTTCTGTGCCCTGCTCTGCATATTTCCCTGGTGTATAAATCCAGCTAAATGGAAATCAGGGGAGCTTTTGGACAGACTGAACCTTACCTACAGTTTCAAGGACAAGAAGTTATCCATTTTGTCCTGCTGTAAGACATCCTGTATTTGTCTTTTTTCATATTTTTCAGGCATCCTTGGATATACAATCTTTGTCTTCCCATTTCTGAAAAACCCATTCTTTCTTTATAAAAAGATTTATGTATCTATTTGAAAAAGAGTTATGGAGAAAAGGAGAGAGAGAGAGAGAGAAAGAGCACACTTCCCTCTACCGGTCCACTCCCCAAATGGCTACAACAGCTGAAGCTGGACCAGGCTAGAACCAGGAGCCAGGAGCTCCATCCAGGTCTTTCACATGCATGGTGGGGACCCAGGCACTTGGGCCATCTTCTGCTGCTTTCCCAAGTGCATTAACAGGGAGCTGGATCAGAAGTGCAGAAGCTGAGACTTGAACCAGCACCCCATGAGGATGCTGACGTACCACATGGCAGCTTAACCCACTGTGCCACAATGCAAACCCACGAAAACCTGTTCTTAAGATTCTAAGTCTCTGTTACCTTTCCAGCACTAGTTCATTTTACTGACGTTTCTTGGCTGGAATAAAAGATTTTATTACTTGTGAAAAAGCATTTCAGGGGTAGAATAGTTATGATGCTTTATTTATTTATTTTTACATATTTCAAATTTTGGCAAGCGATTTTTGTGTTTATACAGAAAATTCCATGAATCTGAAGTGTGCAGTTGGATGAAATCAATGTTGTATACATGACTAGGGAACCAGGTGCAGACAGCCCTGTGGAACTTCTCAGTATCCTAAAGGTATCCTTCACACTCTCTCACCCACATCAGTCATTACCTCCTCAATATAACCAGGATTCTACATTTATTTGTTTATAGTGCATTTGTTCCATTGTGAACCTGATACAAACAGACTCCAATGTGCCAGCCCACAAAATGGGCGATGATATTTGCCATGAGTGCATCCAATGATCTAGGAGAGCTGCTTTAATCCATGCTGACTTTAATGTTTCCTGTGTGTCTTGTTTTATTTTTGGCTATGTTCAACCACTGTCATAGTGTCTTATGTTTTGCCTGTGGACATATAAATTAGTACAACCATTTTCAAAAGGTATTTGGCACTGTCTGCTAACATTTAACCTACACATATCCTAAGACCCAGAAATTTTACTACAGGGAATAGCCTCAATAAAACCGAATGAATACATGCACGGAGACATGTATTAGAATTTATCTGCAAAACCACCATACTTCTTTTTTTTTTAACCACCATAATTCTAAAGTTGTACCTATGAAAATTGCATTCATTAAATAAAAGCTTAAAAAATAAAAGAATATTATCTGACTTCTTAGCCGGCTTATCATTGTCCCAATGTGATGAGAAACCTGCTTCAACATTCCTGAATTACTGGGAATATAATAACTTCATATTAGCTAGTGTATGTTTTCCGATTTTCTTCTTGTTCACATTTATCTTCACTGCTCATGACCCCTAATCTCGTTATAAACCTCAAGCTTTGCCTTGATTAGGTTTGCTTTTTTCTGGTAGTTACAGTTGTTTTTACTTATACACAGATTTGTGGATGTGGCTATCTTTATCCTATGGAGTTTTCCAGTCTAGAAAATGGCTTACCCATTCACTTGCACATTAATGACCTTTCTTTCAGTTCATATTTAGCTATATTCCTAGGAGTTTCACGTTTTGGATATCATTTAAAATTTGGATTCTATCATTTAAAATACTGAATTTTATTTAACTACCTTGCTAAATTATCTTTCAGATTTAATAGTTGATGGTTCTGGATTTTCTAAATGTGCAATTTTAGTGTCTGCTAATAGTAAGAGTGCTATATTTAGCTTTACAATCCCTGTAACTTCTCTTACCTGATTGTGTTGTTTAGTGCTGTGGGTACAACAATGAGTGAGGAGGTGTTTTCCAAATAGATACATATGAAGCAAGGGGAATTACTTCTAATTTGTTAAATTTTTAAAAATCTGGTATGGATGTTGAATTTGTTAAAGAATACTCTGTATCTAATGACATGCCTATATGACTCTTTTTTCTGATTGCTTTTAATGTAATGTATTTAACTTCCTGAGGTTTCTACCATTAACTAAACCTGACTTGGTAGGAACACACCCAAACTGCCCCCTACTTGCTAGCCCTTTTGTACATACTATAAATATACATATTATATAGTAGACACACAGGTGGGTATTTCAGTGTTTCTCATGACTGAGGTTGCCCTATAATTTTCCTTCTTACAATTTTGTTTTTTAGACTTGCTGCAAAACAAGTGCTGGCCTTAAAAGAGGTGGGGAGTGCTCTGGCTTTTTCTTTTCTATGGGAGTATTTAAATTTGTCACTATTTCTTCTTCACATGTTTTGGATAATTCATCTCTGGAATAATCTGGGCCTGGATACTCAATTTGAGGCAGATTTAATTACTTTAGGAAATATATGACTATCTATGCTAATGTTTCCTTTTTGATAAAATTTTGCTTGTATGTACACGTCTGATTTATCTAAATTTTCAAATGCATTTGCATGAAAACATTTAAAATACCATCTCGGTAGTTTCTTAATTTTCATATGTGTGAGATTATTTCTCATTCCTGGTGTAGATAATGTGTATTCTTTTCATATTTCCTTTATCAGCCTGATTAGTGATGCATCAACTTTTTAATCCTTTCAAAGAATGATCATTGGTTTTGGTTCCATTCTATTTTTGCGGTCACTCCATGTTGTTATTCTATTATACATGCATTTTCTGCTCTTTTAAATTTCCTCATTTAAACTCACTATTTCATTCTTCATTCAATTTCCTTTTTTAATATTTTTTAAAAACTATTTAATTATTTGAAAGTCAGAATGACATAGGGGGAGAGACAGAAGAAGAGACATTGTCCATCTGCTGGTTCACTCTGCAAATGGCCAGGTCAGGTACTTGGATCATCTTTTGGTGTCTTCTCACCTGCATTGTCAGGCAGAGGAGCTGGGGCTCCACTGGCACCCCAGTATTAGACGTGGGCATCTCAAGTGGTGGCTTCATCTGCTGTACCAAACATTGATCACTGCTAACTTTTTAATACAAATATATTATTGATTTCCAGTATTCTTTCTCATTAGCATGTGCGCTCAAGCTGTAACTTACTCTTGAAGCACAACTTTTTTTTCTGCAATTCACAATTTGTAATATCTTTATTGTGATTTCTTCTTTGACCAGTGTGCTATTGACAAGTATATGGCCACTATGGTAGAACACAGTTTATTTCAACTTTTTGAAATATATTCAGCTTGATTCACAATCCTACACCCAGTACAAAAAGGCGACATGTTCTCTTGAAAAAAACAGTTCTGCATTGGTGGATCCTAAACAACACATTTCATTAATTTTTTTCTGCATGTTTATTTGTTATTGAGAGATGTACTAAATTCCCCTTTTAAATGTGCACTTCCTGGCCGGCACCACAGCTCATTAGGATAATCCTCCGCCTGTGGCACTGGCATTCTGGGTTCTAGTCCCAGTTGGGGTGCCAGATTCTGTCCCAGTTGCTTCTCTTCCAGTCCAGCTTTCTGCGGTGGCCCAGGAAGGCAGTGGAGGATGGCCCAAGTGCTTGGGCCCTGCATCCTCATGGGAGACCAAGATAAGCACCTGGCTCCTGGCTTCACATCAGCGCAGCGTGCCGGCCACGATGACCATTTAGGGGGTGAACCAATGGAAAAGGAAGACCTTTTTCTCTGTCTCTCACTGTCTAACTCTGCCTGTCAATAAATAAATAAATAAATAAATGTGCACTTTCCTATTTTTCCCTTAGTCCTGTCCCACACCTCACTCCTTGTCCCACTCCTTACCCTCCAGTCTCACTCTCCACCATAGGTACTATAAAGCTATAATATATACTATATATGTATACTGGGAAAGGAGGAGTGGTTTGAAACTTGACTCCACTTGCAATTCCAGGGACTGCTAGTGTGCACCCTGGGCGGCAGCTGGTGTTGCTTCCAGTACTAGGGTACAAGAGAGACCTGGATGGAGTTCCTGGTTCTCTGCCTGGCCCACCCCTGTCAGCTGTCTGGCTATTTCTCTCTGTGTGTCTGTCTCTTTGTCCTTCAAATAAAATGACAAAAAACAATCCCAAACAAACAAACAAAAAAACCAGCAGATGCTGAAGCTACAATGGCATTGAAATAAACGCTTTACAAAGTATAACTGTTATAGTTTCCTGAGGTGTAGCCTTTTCACACTATGAAATGTTTCATTGCTAGAGGCGTTTGCATTTTAAGATAGAAGTTGTCTGTTTTCTCCATGTTGAGTTGTAAAGGACTTGGCTGAGGCTCACAGACTGGACGGTGACTCCCAACACCTGTGTCACCATCACCATGTTCTCAGGGTCCTGTTCTGCTGATAGAGAGCCTGCTGCACTTTTCCAGACTCAGCCCTCATTAGGACCTGCTGGTGGCGTCCTAGCACTGAACAGTACTTTGTGTTAAGAATTATCAGCTCTTGCTTTCCCCATTTCCTTTTTCTTACACTGACCATAATTTCCATTTGAAATAGTAAAGACAAAAGTTAAATCTAGGATGAATTTCTCTTCAGGCCTACAATTAGATTTGAAAGGATGTGGCAATATAGATTAAGGCTATTTCTGCTTTGGTTTATCTCTGACCCATGAACTTGACCTCTCAGGGTTGCTCATTCATCAGTGCGTCATCCTGGCCTGCACACACTTACCCCAACCTTAGAGGGCATTTGACTGTGGCTTCAAACATTCCATGTCACTTTCCTATAGCAAGTGAAAGCCATCAGATGCAGCACGAGCATCCTATAGGGGCGCTGGTTTGAGTCCTGGTTGCTCCACTTCTGATCCAGCTTCCTGCTTTTGGCCTGGGAAAACAGCAGAGGATGGTCCAAGTGCTTGGGCCCCTGCCCTCTGTGTGAGAGACTCTGATGAATTGCCCAGCTCTGGGATTTGGCTTGACCCACTTCTGTTCATTGCAGCCATTTGGAGAGTGAACCAGCGGATGGAAAGACTCTCTCTATCTGTATCTCCTCTCTATATAATTCTTTCAAATAGATAATTTTTTAAAAATTTATTTATTTATTTGACGTTCAGAGTTACACACAGATAAAAGGAGAGGCAGAGAAAGAGAGAAAGAGATCTTCCATCCATTGGTTCACTCCCCAGTTGGCCACAATGGTCAGAGCTGCTCCAAACCAAAGGCAGGAGCCAGGAACTTCCTCCGGATCTCCCACATGGATGCAGGGGCCCAAGGACTTGGGCCATCTTCTACTGCTTTCCCATGCCATGGCAGAGAGTTGGATGGGAAATGGAGCAGATGGGACTTGAACCGGCCCTCATATGGGATGTCGGCACTGCAGATGGTGGCCTTACCTGCTATGCCACAGCGCTGGGCCCCAAATAGATAAAACTTAAAAACAAGGAGATCCTCATCATGGACAGGTTCTTTCTTGTCTGACTCCTCCCTGTGACTCTAGTCCTGTTGCATAATCTCATTGCTACTGTATTTACAAGTCTAATTCCTGTACTACAGAGAATATGCTCCAACAGCACAGCCCTTTTTGCCTATCAGTTTTGTGTCTTTAACACTGCACACAGCTCTGGACGTGGCAGGCCTTCAATGTTGATAAAATGCATGAAGTGTAAGGAGAGACACCAATTTGTTGTTGAGTGATTCTTAGTGGATTTCCAAGTGTTAACCTAAACTTTGCTGTCCTTCTATGCTGCTTCATGACAAAAACAGGATGATCTTTTCCGAACTGGATCCATTTCTTTTGAATGGACACATACAACTCATCCAAACTGGTGACCATGGGCTAAAGTGGGAAGGATCTTGGCTGGGAGTCTGGAGATCCTGGGAGTACTCCTGTGATTTTAAGCCGGCCATGTAATCTCTCAGACTTGTTTTCTCTCATGTCTTGTTCTCAGGTCTTTTCACCTGTAGATTTCTGTGGACGGAGGACGATGTTTATCTGATTTCCTCACATTAGGTCCATTCTATTTGGCTCTGCTCTTTCCGCCCATTGCCCTTCTGTTGTACTTTTGCCACTTTCAAATCTCAAACGGAAAAGCATTCATTATTTGGGGATGCCCTCCCACTTCCCTGCCAATTAAGTAACTTTATATCATTTCTCCACAGCAACAGACTAAGTACCACAGTGCATCCCAGCTTCCTCCTATACAGCTTTTGCTATGGATTCTGATGGAAGCTATGCTTGAAAGATTGACTCAAGGGTGAGGGCTGTATCACCTGCAGTCATAATGTGTATCAGCTCATTTGTCTTACATAACAGCTTATGAAGTTACTTTACAAGATCAAGTTCAAGCATCTACACTGATGAGGACTAGGGTTCTAGTGTACCAAATGTAGGGCAAAGGTGCGTCTCTGGGGTGTATCGTTTGCAAGAACCCAATTGCTAACTTGAAAATAGAAGAGAATGCCTCTATCAAGTTAAAATAATTGCATAAGATCTGATCTGATCTGAATGGCCTTGTCTTTGATATAAAAAAACAGAGTCTCTGGCTGGCCCTGGAGTGAGAACAGTGCTGCCAATGACGGATGTGGCTGGTGTCTTGAGACTGCATGGCTGCCTGTGCTGTCCAGTTCAACACAGCACTTTCCATGGGACTTTGTACCCCATTCACTGCCCTGGTGACAGATCTGTGTCTGTCAGCAGGCAGGAAGGCTGCAGCCACGTTCTGATGCAATGCTGGACACTCCTGGTTTTTGTAAATGAACTGGCTGTTTTGGGTCTGGTGATTACTTTACAGTATGATCCACAGTGAGGATAGAAACAACAAAGCAGTCACACATGTCCCTTCCATTTCAATGTGTTTCCAATGATACTTGAGAGACATGCTCCTTTTTCCTCTTTTTTATTTAGTTTTGAGTTCATTTTTATTTTAATCATTCATATTTATGGAGTATGATGTGACATTTTAAGTTTACAGGGCATTGTGTAGATTTCAGGTTATTTAGCATGTCTGTCTCCTTAAACATTTCTTTCGAGATTTTTGATCAATACACTAATTTTGCAAAATTATGGACTACAGCTTGACATTTCAGTAAATGTATACATTGTGTATTGTTCAAATCAGGGTAATCAACATTCACCTCTCCTTATCCCTTCAGGTTTGGAGACTTCCTATCCCTCTCTTCCATTTTCTAAGATAATACATAATAGATTAAAGTGAACCTCAGTCAACTCCCCAGGGCTATAGAGCCCTGGATTGCTTCTGTCTGTTTTTGGGATCCATTATCCAACATCTCTCTGTCCCTCCCCTCCCAACCTCTCCATCCTCTGCTGATCACGATTCTATATTCACGGAAGTCAATATTTCTTAGCCTCCACATGAAGAATAGAACCCACAGAATTTGTTTCCCTGACTTATTTTGCTCACCATGATGTCTTCCAGTTCCAGTTCCACCCATGTTGCTGCTTGGGAGAAGACGTTATTCTTCTGTATGGCTGGATGACATTCTATCATGTACATATGCTTCCTTTTCCTTTCCTTAGTCACTCATCAATGAGTGAGCATCTAGGCTGATTTCATATCTTAGTTCATGTGACTATCATATCGATACGTAAGCCTGTGCTACAATCTAATTGCTAAGACTAAGCCTTCCTTCTCATTTGATAGACAGGAAAATTGAGAGCTGGTGAGATTAATTGACTCCCTCTAAGTCCTATATCAGACTAGACAAGGAGTTAGATGCTTGATTTCCACTCCTAATTCTTAGCCCAGGACTTTCTCTACCCTTCTGTGTTCATTTACCTCTTATGTTTAATTCATACATGTGCAAAGCATAAGTATAAGCAAATATAATTTTTCAGCACATGTGAGTGAATGATACCTGGCCAGAGAGAGAGAGAGAGAGAGCACCTGCTGGAGGAGATGTCTTTCAGGCTAGGAAGGATTCATGCCCCCACTATATGCTATTTTTTTAAAGATTTATTTATTTATTTGAAAAGCAGAGTTGCAGAGAGGCAGAGGCAGAAAGAGAGAGAGAGAGAGAGAGAGAGAGAGAGAGAGGTCTTCCATCTTCTGGTTCACTCCCCAGATGGCAGCAATGGCTGGAGCTGTGCCGATCCAAAGCCAGGAGCCAGGAGCTTCTTCTGTGTCTTCCACACAGGTGAGGGAGCCCAAGGACTTGGGCCAGTTTTTGCTGTTTTACCAGACCATAGAAGAGAGCTAGATGGAAGTGAAGCAGCCAGGACTTGAACCAGTGCCCATATAGGATACCAGCACTGCAGGCAGAGGCCTTACCTGCTATGCCACAGTGCCCCCACTATACTTAAGAATTCCCTGCAAATAACAAAAGTGTCTGTCTGGTTGTCAGGTGACCCCTGTTGTCAGGTTAGGTATCAGAA
>JADBBT010004337.1:0-10348 GCA_015711505.1 Sylvilagus bachmani | reverse complement strand
TAACCCTAATCCTAACCATAGACATAGCCCTAACCTAACCCTGGCTCTAGCCCTAGCCCTAACCCTGGCTCTAGCTCTAGCTCTAACCCTAACCCTATCCCTATCCCTATCCCTAACATTAGACCTAGCCCTAAACCTAAAACTAACCCAAAACCTACTCCAGCTCTAACAATAGCCCTAACCATAACCCAAGCCCTAGCCCTAACCCTAACCCTAACCCTAGCCCTAGCATTAGCCCTAACTCTAATCCTAGCTCTAGCCCTAGCCCTAAACCTAAACCTAACACTATCCCTAACCCTAACCCTAACCCTAATCCTAACCATAGACATAGCCCTAACCTAACCCTGGCTCTAGCCCTAGCCCTAACCCTAACCCTAACCCCAACCCTAGCCCTAGTCCTAACCCTAGCCCTAACCCTAAACCTTACCCTAACCCTAGCCCTAGCTCTAACCCTAAACCTAAACCTAATCCTAGCCCTAGCTCTAAATCTAACCCTAACCCTAACAATAGACCTAGCCCTTACCCTAATCGTAACCCTAACACTAGCCCTAGCCCTAGCCCTAACCCTAGCCCTAACCCTAACCCTAACCATAACACCAACCCCAAACCCAACCCTAAATCTACCTCCAACCCCAACGCCACAACAACCCCAATGCAAAACACAACCCTAAACCTAACCCAAACCTGAACCCAACCTCGAACCCTAACCCTAACCATAACCCTAACCATAACCCGAATCCGAACCCGATCCCAAAACTTAACCCTAACCTGAACCCGAATCCGAAACCTAACCCTAGACCTAGCCCTAACCCTAACCCTAACCCTAACCATAGCCCTAGCCCTGGCCCTAGCCCTAACCCTAACACTATCCCTGACACTAGCACTAGCCCTAAACTTAACCCTAAACCCAAACCTAGATGTATCGCTAACCCTAACAATAACCCTAACCCTAACCCTGGCTCTAGCCCTAGCCCTAACCCTGGCTCTAGCCCTAGCCCTAACCCTAAACCTGACACAAGACCTAGCCCAAACCATAACCCTAAACCTAACCCAAGCGCTAGCCCTAGCCCTAACCCTAACCCTAACCCTAACCCTAGCCTGGGCCTTGCCCTAACAAAACGCTATCCCTAACCCTAGCCCAAACCCTACCCCTAGCCCTAGCCCTAACACTAATCCTAGCCCTAGCTCTAAACCTAACCCTGACCCTAACCAGAGACCTAGCCCTAACCCTAATCCTAACCCTAGCCAGGGCACTAGCACTAGCCCTAGCCCTAGCCCTAGCCCTAGCACTAACACTAACCCTAACCGTAACACAAAACCTAACCCTAGCCCGAGGCCTGGCCCTGTCACTACAACTAACGCTACCCTAACCCTATCCATAGTCCTAATACTAAACCTAACACTACCCCTAACCCTAACCCTAGCCCTAGCCCTAACTCTAGCCATGAACCTAACCCTAGCCCGAGGACAGGCCCTAGCCCTAAACCTAACACTATCCCTAACCCTAGCCATAGCCCTAAACTTAACCATAACCCTAACTCTAAACATCACCCTATCCCTAGCCCTAACCCTAACCATAGACATAGCCCTAGTCTTAACACTAACCCTAACCCTAGGCAGAGACCTAGCCCTAACCCTATTCCTAACCCTTGCGCTTGTCCTAACCCTAGCCCTATAACTAACACTAACACTAACCCTAGCCCTAAGCCTAACCCTAACGCAAACTAGCCTTAGCCCTTGCTCTAGAGCTAACCCTAACCCTACCCCTAACCCTAACACTAGCCATAACCTTAACCCTAAACCTAAACCTAACCATGGACCTAGCACTGGCCCTAGCCCTAAACCTAACCATATCCTTAACCCTAGCCATACCACTAACCCTAAACATAACTGTAACCCTAAACCTAGCCCTAGCCCTAACCCTAACCATAACACTAGCCCTAGCCCTAATGCTAACACTAACCCTAACACTAAACCTAAACAGAACCCTAGCCCGAGCGGTAGCACAAACGCTAACCCTAACCCTAAACCTAAACATAACCCTAACCCTATCCATAACCCTAACACTAAACCTGACCCTAACCCTAGCCCTAGCACTAGCACTATCCCTAATCCCAGCCCTAGCCCTAGCCCTAAACCTAACCCTAACCCTGTCCCTAACGCTAACCCTAAAACTAACACTAACCCATCCCTAACACTAGCCCTAGCCCTAACACTAAACCTAAACCTAACCCTAACCCTATACCTCGCTCTAACCCTAACCCTAAACCTAACCCTATCCCTAACCCTAGCCCTACCCCTAACCATAAACCTAAAGCTAACCCTAACCCTATCCCTAACTCTAATCCTAACCCTAACCCTAACCCAAAACCTAGCCATAGACCTGGCCCTAGCACTAAACCTAAACCTATCCCTAAACCTAGCCCTATCCCTAAGCCTAACACTTACCCTAAACCTAACACTAATCCTAGCCCTAGCACTAAACCTAACCCTAACCCTAGCCCTAATCTAAACCTAAACCTAACCCTAACCCTAGCCCTAACCTAACCCTAAGCCTAACCCTAAACCTAGCCCTAGCCGTAGTCCTAACACGAAACAGAACCCTAATCCTTGCCCTATCCCTGGCCCTAGCCATAACCATAACCCTAAACCTAACCCTAGCCCTACCCTTAATCCTAACCCTAACTCTAAC
Organism: Sylvilagus bachmani; assembly: GCA_015711505.1. NCBI lineage: Eukaryota > Metazoa > Chordata > Mammalia > Lagomorpha > Leporidae > Sylvilagus > Sylvilagus bachmani. The sequence goes on along the minus strand of JADBBT010004337.1, from coordinate 7,656 downwards.
CCTAACCCTATCCCTAACTCTAACCCTGGCTCTAGCCCTAGAACTAACACTAACCCTAACATTAACCCTATCCCTAACCCTAAAACTAACCCTAACCCTAACCCTATACGTAACCCTAGCCCTAGTCCTAGCCCTAACCCTAACCCTAATCCTAGCCCTAGTCCTAGTCCTTGCCCTAACCCTAAAACTAACCCTAACACTAACCCTATCCCTAACCCTAGCAGTAGCCCTAGCCCTAGCCATAATCTAACTCTAACCCAGGCCCTATACCAAATCCTAACACTAATCCTAAACCTTACCCTAGCCCTAGTCCTAGTCCTAGCTCTAACCCTAAACCTAACCCTAACACTAACCCTATCCATAATCCTAGCCATAGCCGTAGCACTAGCCATAACCCTAACCCTAACCCTGACTCTATCCCTAACCCTAACCCTAACCATAACGATAACCCTAACACTAACCCTAACCCAAGCCCTAGACCTAGCCCTAGCCCTAAACCTAGAGCTAACCCTAACCCTAGCCCTAGCTCTAACACTAACCCTAACCATAACCCTAACCGTACCCCTAGATATAACCCTAACCCTAACACTAAACAGAGACCTAGCCCTAACCATAAACCTAACCCTAGCACTATCCCTGGCCCTACCCCTAACCCTAACGCTATCCCTAAACCTAGCCATAGCCCTAAACGTAACCCTAACCTTAATCATAACCCACCTCTAACCATAACCCTAACCCAAACAATACACCTAGCCCTAATCCTATTCCTAACCCTAGCTCTTGCCCTAGCCCTAGCACTACCACTAACCCTAACCCTAGCCCTAGCTCTAGCCCTAGCCCTAACCCTAACCCTAACCCTAAACCTAGACCTAGTCTTGGCCCTAGTCCTAACCATAACCCTAGCCCTAGCCATAGCGCTAACAATAAACCTAACCCTAGCCCTAGCCCTAACCCTAACCATAACCATAACCCTAGCCCAAGCCATAACCCAAACCCTAATCCTAACCCTAACCCTATCACTAACCCTAGCCCTATTTCTAGCCCTAGCCATAAACAAAACCATAACCCTAACCCTATCCCTAACACTAACCCTAACCCTAACCGTATCCCTAGCCCAATCCAGGCCCTAATCCTAAACCAAAGACTAACCCTAGCCCTAGCTCTAAACCTAACCCTAACCCTAAGCCTAACCGTAGCCATAGCTCTAACCATAACCCTAACCCTATCCCTAAACCTAGACCTAGCCCTGGCCCTAGCAACATCCCTAACCCTAACCCTATCCGTAGCCCTAGGCCTAACCCTAATCCTAAAACTGACCCTAAACCTAACCCTAGCGCTAAACCTAACCCTAAACCTAACCCTAATCCTAGCACTAGCCCTAGCCCTAGCACTAACACTAGCCCTAACCGTAACCCTAACCCTATCCGTAAACCTAGCCCTAGGCCTAGCCCTAGTCCTAACCCTAACCCTAACCCTAGCCCTAACCCTAACCCTAAACATAATCCTAACACTAGCCCTAGCCCTGGCCCTTGTCCTAACCCTAACGCTATCACTAACACTAGCCATAGCTCTAAACCTAAACCTAAACCTAACCTTAGCCCCAGCTCTAACACTATCCCTAAACCTAACTGTAACCCTAAGCCTAAAACTATCCCTAACACTAGCCCTAGCCCTAACGCTAAACCTAACCCTAACCCTAGCCCTAACCCTAAACTAACCCTAAACCTAACCCTAACCCTAGCCCTAGCTTAAACCTAACCCTAACCCTAATCCTAACCCTAAACCTAATCCTAGACCTAGCCCTAACGCTAACCCTAGCTCTAGACTTAGCGCTAAACCTAACCCTAACCGTAGCCCTAGCCCTAACACTAACCCTAACATTAACCCTAATCCTAACCCTAGCCCTAACACTAACCCTAACCCTAGCCCTAACCAAAACCCTAACCGTAGCCCTAGCCCTAGCCCTAACCCTAATCCTAGTCCTAGCCCTAGCCCTAACCCTAACCCTAACCCTAACAGCAAACCCAAACCCAAACCTAACTCTACCTCCAAACCCAATGCCACCCTAACCCCAATGCAAACCCCAACCCTAACCCTAACCCTAACCCTAGCCCTAGCCCTAGCCCTAAACCTAACCCTAACCCTAATATGAACCCTAAACGTAACCCTAGCCATAAGACTAACCCTAAACCTAGCGCTACCCCTAAACCTAAACCTGCCCGAACCCTAGCCCTAGCCCTAGCCCTAGCCCTAAACCTAATCCTAGTCCTAGTCCTAGTCCTAGCCCTAACCCTAATCCTAACCCTAACAGCAACCCCAAACCCAAACCTAACTCTACCTCCAAACCCAATGCCACCCTAAACCCAACGCAAACACTAACCATAACCCTAACCCTAACCATAAAATAGCCCTAGCCCTAGCCCTAGCCCTGAACCTAACCCTAACCCTATCCCTAAACCTAACCCTAACCCTAACCCTATCCCTAATGCTACCCTAGCCCTAACCGTAATCCTAATCCTACCATAGCCCTAGCCCTAACCCTAACCCTAACCCAAACCCTAGCACTAGCTCTAAACCTAACACTAACCCTATCCCCAAACCTAGCCCTAGCCCTAGCACTAGCCCTAACCCTAAACTTAATTGTAGCCCTAGCCCTATCCTTAACACTAACCCTAACCCTAAACTTAGCCCTAACCCTAACCCTAACCCTAAACCTAACCCTAGCCTTAGCCCTAACACTAACCCTAACACTAACCCTAACCCTATCCCTGGTCCTAGCCCTAGCCCTAACCTTAACCCTAGTCATAGCCCTAGCTCTAACCCTAAACCTAACCCAAACCAAAACCACAAAACCAAACCTAACTCTACCTCCAAACACAATGCCACCCCAACCGCATTGCAAACCCCACCCATAAACCTAACCTTAACCCGAACCCAAACCCGAACCCTAACCCGAGACTCAGCTCTAACCCTAAACCAAACCCTAATCAGACACCTAGCCCTACCCTATTCCAAACCCTAGCCCTAGCCCTAGCCCAAGCCCTAGCTCTAAAACCCTAACCTTAGCCTTAAACGTAATCCTAAACCTAACACTAAACCTAGCCCTAGCCCTAACCTTAACGCTAGCCCTAGCATTAGCCCTAACCCTAATCCTAACCCTAATCTTAGCCCTAAACCTAACCCTCACCAAAACCATATCCCTAACCCTAACCTTAAACGTAACCCTTACCCTAACCCATCCCTAACCCTGGCCCTTGACCTAACCCTAAAACTAACCCAAGCACTAGCTCTAACACTAACCCTAACCCTAACACTAACCCTATCCCTAGATCTAGCCCTAACCCTAAACCTAACCCTAGCATTAGCCCTAAACCTAATCCTAGCCCTAGCCCTAGCCCTAAACCTAACACTAACCCTCACCCCCTTCCAGACCTAGCCCAAACCCTAACCCTAACCCTAACCCTACCCTAGCTCTAACCCTAACCCTAATCCTAACCATAGACGTAGACCTAACGTAACCGTAACCCTAACCCTAGCCCGAGCCCTAGCCCTAGCCCTACCCTAGCTCTAACCCTAACCCTAACCCTAACCCTAACACTAAGCAGCGACCAAGCCCTAACCCTATTCCAAATCCTAGCGCTAGCCCTAGCCCAAGCCCTAACACTAACCCTAACCCTAGCCCTAACCCTAACCTTAACCCTAACCCAAGCCCTAGCCCTAGCCCTAGCCATAACCTTAACCCTAACCCTAGACTTAGTACTATCCCAAACCCTAACCCTAACCCTAACCCTAACCCTAAACCTAACACTAAACCTAACATTAAACCTATCCCTAAGCCTAAAACTAACCCTAATCCTATACATAACCCTAGCCCTAGCCCTAGCCCAAAACCTAAACCTAACTCTAACCCTAGTCCTAGCCCTAGCCATAACCCTAACCCTAACTCTATCCCTAACCCTAGCCGTAGCCCTAGCCCTAGCCATAACCCTAACCCTAACCCTAGCCCTAGCTCTAACAATAAGCCTAACCCTAAACATAGACCTAGCCCTAAACCTAAACCTAACCATAACCGTAGCCCTAGCTCTAACCCTAACATTAAACCTAAACAGAGACCTAGCCCTAACCATAATCCTAAACCTAGCCCTAGCCGTAGCCCTGGCCCTAGCCCTAATCCTAACGCTATCCCTTACCCTAGCCATAGACCTAAACCTAACCCTAACACTTATCCTAGCCCAAGCTCTAACCCTAACCCTAACCCTAACAAGACACTTAGCCCTAAACCTATTCCTAACCCTAGCACTTACCCTAGCCCTAGCACTAGAACTAACCCCAACCCTAGCCCTAGCCCTAGCCCTAGCCTTAGCCCTAGCCCTAGCCCTAACCCTAATCCAAACCCTAAACCTAGACCTAGCCCTGGCTTAACCCTAACCCTAACCATTGCTCTAGATTTAGCGCTAAACCTAACCCTAAACGTAGCCCTAGCCCTAACCCTAACCATAACCAAACCCTAGACCCAGCCACAGCTCTAACCCTAACCCTAACCCTAACCCTATCCCTAACCCTAAACCTAACCCTAACCATATCTCTAAACCTAACCCTAGCCCTAACCCTAATCGTAACCCTAACCCTAAACCTAACCCTAGCCCGAACCCTAACAATAACCCTAACCCTTACCCTAGCCCGAACACTAACCCTAGCCCTAGCGCTAGCCCTAACCAAAATCCTAGCCCTAACCCTAACCCTAGCCCTATCCCAAACACTAACACTAACCCTAACCCTAACCGTATCCCTAGCCCTAGCCCTAGCCCTAATCCTAAACCAAGCCCTAACACTAGCCCTAGCTCTAACCCTAACCCTAAACCTATTCCTAACCCTAGACCTAGCCCTAGCCCGAGCCATAAACCTAACCAAAACCATAGCCCTGGCCCTAACCCTAACCCTAAACCTAACCCTAGCCCTAACCCTAACCCTAAACCTAACCCTAATCCTAAAATTAGACCTAGCCCTACTACTAACCCTATCCCTAAATCTAACCCTAACCCTAACCCTATCCCTAACCCTAGCCCAAGGTCTATCCCTAGCTCTAGCTCTAACCCTAAACCTAGCCATAGCCCTGGCCCTAGCCCTAATCCTAACCCTATCTAAACCTAGACCTAGCACTAAACCTAACCCTTAACCTAACCCTAACCCTAGCCCTAGCCCTAAACTGAACCCTAAACCTAGCATTAGCCCTAACCCTAATCCTACAAATAGACAAAGCCCTAACCCAAACTTAAACCTAGCCCTACCCTAGCTCTAACCCTAATCCTAACCATACACGTAGCCCTAACCTAACTGTAACCCTAACCCTAGCACTAGCCCTAGCCCTACCCTAGCTCTAACCCTAACCCTAACACTAACCCTAGCCCTAACCCTAACCTTCACCCACCCTAACCCTAACCCTAGCCCTAGCCCTAACCTTAACCCTAGCCCTAGCATTAGCCATAACCCTAACCCTAAACCTAACCTTAGCCCTAACCCTAACCCTCAACATAACCATATCCCTAACCCTAACCTTAACCGTAACCCTTACCCTAACCCCATCCCTGACCCTAGCCCTAGAAATAACCCTAAACCTAACCCAAGCACTAGCTCTAACCCTAACACTAACCCTAATCATAGACCTAGCCTAACCCTAACCATAGACCTAGCCCTAGCCCTAACACTAACACTAACCCTCATCCTGACTCTAGCCCTAGCCCTAACCATAACCCTAACCCTATCCCTAACCCTAACCCTAGCCGTAGCCATAACCCTAACCCTAACCCTAGCCCTATCTCTAACAATAAGCCTAACCCTAAACATAGACCTAGCCCTAAACCTAAACCTAACCATAACCATAGCCCTAGCTCTAACCCTAAACCTAACCCTAAACCTAACCGTACCCCTAGCTCTAACCCTAACCCTAAACCTAAACAGAGAACTAGCCCTAACCATAATCCTACACCTAGCCCTAGCCGTAGCCCTGGCCCTAGCCCTAATCCTAACGCTATCCCTTACCCTAGCCATAGACCTAAACCTAACCCTAACACTTATCCTAGCCCAAGCTCTAACCCTAACCCTAACCATAACAAGACACTTAGCCCTAACCCTATTCCTAACCCTAGACCTTACCCTAGCCCTAGCACTAGCACTAACCCCTACCCTAGCCCTAGCCCTAGCCATAGCCCTAACCCTAACCCTAACCCTAACCCTAGGCCTAACCTAACACTAACCCTAAACCTAACCCTAAACCTAGCCCTAGCCCTAACCCTAACCCTAACCTTAATCCAATCCCTAACCCTAGCCCTAGCCCTAACCCTAGCCCTAACCCTAAACCTAACCCTAACCCTAACACTAACCCTAGCCCTAGCCCTAACCCTAACCCTAGCCCTAGCCCTAACCTTAATCCTAGTCATAGCCCTAACTCTAACCCTAACCCTAAACCAAACCCAAACCACAAAACCAAACCTAACTCTACCTCCAAACACAACGCCACCACAACCGCAATGCAAACCCCACACCTAAACCTAAAATTAACCCGAACCTGAACCCGAACCCTAAACCCAGTATCAGCTCTAACCCTAACCCTAACCAGACACCTAGCCCTACCCTATTCCAAACCCTAGCCCTAGCCCTAGACCTAGCCCTAGCTCTAAAACACTAACCCTAGCCTTAAAAAAAACGTAAACCTAACCCTAAACCTAGCCCTAGCCCTAACCTTAACACTAGCCCTAGCATTAGCACTAACCCTAATCCTAACCCTAACCTTAGTCCTAACCCTAACCCTCACCATAACCATATCCCTAACCCTAACCTTAACCGTAAACCTTACCCTAACCCCATCCCTGACCCTAGCCCTAGCCATACCCCTAAACCTAACCCAAGCACTAGCTCTAACCCTAACCCTAACCCTAATCATAGACCTAGACCTAACCCTAACCATAGACCTAGCCCTAAACCTAATCGTAACCCTAACCCTAGGCCTAGACCTAGCCCTAGCCCTAGCCCTACTCCTAATCCTAACCCTAGCCCTAGCCCTAGCCCTAACACTAACCCTAACCCTAACCCTAACACTAACCCTATCCCTAGACCTAGCCCTAACCCTAAACCTAACCCTAGCATTAGCCCTAAACCTAATCCTAGACCTAGCCCTAGCCCTAACCCTAACCCTAACCCTATCCCTAACCCTAGCCGTAGCCCTAGCCCTAGCCATAACCCTAACCCTAACCCTAACCCTAACCATAGCCCTAGCTCTAACAATAAGCCTATCCCTAAACTTACACCTAGCCCTAAACCTAAACCTAACCTAACCGTAGCCCTAGCTCTAACACTCACCCTAACCCTAGCCCTAACCCTAGCCATAGGTCTATCCCTAGGCCTATCCCTAACATAACCCTAACCCTAGCCCTAACCCTAGCCCTAACCCTAGCCCTAGGTCTATCCCTAGACCTAGCCCTAAACCTAACCCTAACCCTAGCCTTAAACCTAACCCTTAACCTAACCCTAACCTTAGCCCTAGCCCTAAACTTAACCCTAAACCTAGCATTAGCCCTAACCCTAATCCTAACCATAGACATAGCCCTAACCTAACCCTAACCCTAACCCTAGCCCTAGCCCTAGCCCTAGCCCTAACCC
>JADBBT010004336.1:0-10351 GCA_015711505.1 Sylvilagus bachmani | reverse complement strand
TCTTTGTGCCTGTGCTCTGTGGACTGCACCCTCCTGCGGCCCTCACCCCGGCCTGTCCAGCCAGAGACAAGCTCCGTGCACATGGGCCTCTCCCTCGTGCCGATATCCAGGCACAAAACCCAGTCCCCGTGGGTCAGAAGCGGCTCCAGGGGGCCGGCGCTGTGGCGTGGCAGGAAAGCGGCCACCTGCCGTGCCCGCACCCATCGGGCTGTATTAGGGGACCACGAGGGGATTCTGAAGCTGGTCAGGACACTGTCAGGCAGCCAGTGGCCCCCTGGGGAAGGAAACGGCTCTGGGTAGCAGAGCCCTGGTTTGCTTGGGCGGCAGTACGCCTCCTCCCAGCACCAGGTGACGGCCGCCCTCGGGGCCGCTCCCAGGACCTGCGGCTGCCCTCCCAGGATCAGCTCTTTCCAGGCCACGCCTGAGCCCAGCTCTTCCCTCCAGCTGCTGCTCTGCCCGGAGCTTCTGCAGATCTGCGCACGGGCTGATGGCAGGGCAGTGCAGGGTTCTAAACGCTGAGATGATGGGCCATTTCTCTAAAGATTTTATTTGAAAGGCAGAGATACAGAGAGGGGGGTGGGGGGGAGAGAGAGAATCTTGTGTCTGTTGTTTCATTCCCCAGATGACCACAGCAGCCAGGGCTGCACTAGGATGGAGTCAGGAGTTTCGTCCTTGTCTCCGATGTGGGTGCAGGGGCCTAAGCACTTGGCCATATTCACTGCCGTTCCTAGGCCATTATCAGGGAGCTGGATGGGAAGTGGAGCAGCCAGGACCTGAACCAGCACGCATATGGGATGCTGGCCTCCCAGGCGGCAGCCCCATCCTCCATTCCCTGACCCTGGCCCCCATGGCATTTCTTGTTAGGACGAATGCCATGGGGGAAGGAGGAGAGAAAATGGTCTGTTTGGGGTTGAGAAGAACAGAACCCCAGTCAGCAGCAGAGGCCGACAATGTTGGGTACCCCTCACTTTCCAGAGACCTGGGGCCCCTTCCCCAGCTGTGTCTGAAGAGCAGGACCCTGGCTCGAGCAGGTGCAGCTCCTGGAGACCCCTCCCCAGCTCCCTCCCACGTGCAGGGCTGTGGACCCCACTGTGCCACCCTCAGAGAGGAGGCCCGCTCTGCCCTGCAGACCTCAGAGTCCAACAAGATATAAAACAACCAGGCTTTTAAATGGCACCGTCGGCCAAAGCAGCAGTGGAGACTCCCGGGCACCTTCCGGGCCAAGGCGGCGGCTGGGGCCCTGTGGCTCACAGGGCAGCTTCTATTTCAAGGTCAGGAGTTTCACTTTCTGTTTCCTTTCAGTCCTATTAATAGAGCCCTTAAATGGGAATCATTGCTAAAGGGAAGCCAGCCCTTATCAACTGGGTGTTTCCCGGAAATGGGAAGATGGCCGCCGGCCTGCACCACTGCACTCACTGGTGGTTGAAGCCACCATAGGAGCAGCCGGAGGAGCCCTGCCTTCCTGTCCCTGCTTGGGAAGCCGAATGTCTCTCCTACCGGCCCCTTGGGCAGCTGTTCCCACCCTGGGAAGGGCAGGACTCAGAGGCAGGGAGAGCCCAGTGCCCCCAGGACGCTGTCCTGTAACCATCCACACAAGCAATGAGAAGAAGCCAAGAGAAGTCAGAACTCGAACTGACGCCCATATGGCAGGCGGAGAATTAACCCACTGTGCCACAGAGCCGGCGCTTTAGCTATAAAAGGTCTCCTGTGTTTCCATATGAATTTCCGCATCTTTTTTTCTAGATCTGAGAAGAATGTCTTTGATATTTTGATTGTAATCACATTGAATCTTTACATTGCTTTTAGAAGAATGGATATTTTGGTGATATTGATTCTTCTAATCCATGAACATAGAAGATTTTTCCATTTTTTGTTTCTTCTTCTATTTCTTTCTTTAATGTTTTGTAGTTCTCTTGGTAGAGATCTTGGACATCCTCGGTTAAATTTATTCTGAGATATTTGATTTTTTTGGTAGTTATTATGAATGAAAATGATCTTCGAATTTCTTTCTCAGTGGTAACATTGTCTGTATCAAAGGCTGTTGATTTTTGTGTGTTGATTTTATATCCTGATACTTTACCAAACTCTTCTTTGAGTTCCAGCCGTCCCTTGGTGGAGTCTTTTGGATCTCCTACATATAGAATCATGTCATCTGTAAATAGGGATAGTTTGACTTCCTCTTTCCCAATTTTAATCTCCTTGATTTCTTTTTCTTGTCTAATGGCTCTGGCTAAAACTTCCATGACTATATTGAATAGCAGTGGTGAGAGTGGGCATCCTTGTCTGGTTCCAGATCTCAGTGGGAATGCTTCCAACTTCCCCCATTCAGTGGGATGTCGGCTGTGGGTTTGCCACAAATTTCCTTGATTGTGTTGAGGATTGTTCCTTTCTTTTTCTTTTCTTTTTTTTTTTAAGATTTATTTATTTGAAAGTCAGAGTTACACAGAGAGAGGAGAGGCAGAGAGAGAGAGAGAGAGAGAGAGAGAGAGAGAGAGAGAGAGAGGTCTTTCATCTGCTGGCCGCAATGGCTGGAGCTGTGCGGGTCTGAAGCCAGGAGCCAGGAGCCAGGAGCCAGAAGCCAGGAGCCAGGAGTTTCTTCCAGTTCTCCCATGTGGGTGCAGGGGCCCAAGGACTTGTGCCATCTTCTACTGCTTTCTCAGGCCATAGCAGAGAGCTGGATAGCAAGTGGAACAACTGGGTTTTGAACTGGCACCCATATGGGATGCCGGCGCTTCAGGCTAGGGCATTAACCCGCTGTGCCACAACGTCGGCACCAAGGAATGTTCTTTCTATAACCAGTTGCTTAGATTTTTCACCATGAAAGGGTGTTATATTTTATCAAATTCTTTCTCCACATCTATTGAGATAATTGTATGGTTTTTGTTCTTCAGTTTGTGAATGTGATGTATCACATTGATTGATTTGTGAATGTTGAACCATCCTTGCATATCAGGGATAAATCCCACTTGATGTCTGCCCAACAACAGCTATTTAACCTTGGACTGACACCATCCTTGCAGCCAAAGACTATTGTTTGAAAACAATTTATGTAGGGGCCGAATCTGTGCTGTAGCGGGAAAGGTTGCTATCTACATGAGTGCTGGTTCGATTCCCAGCTGCTTCACTTCCGATGCAACTCCCTGTTATGGCCTAGGAAAGCAGTGGAAGATGATCCAAGTCCTTGGGCCCCTGCACCTACGTGGGAGACCCAGAAGAAGCTCCTGGCTCCTGGCTTCGGATTGGCCTAGCTCTGGCCTTTGTGGCTATTTGGGGAATGAACCATTGGATGGAAGATCTCTCTCTCTCTTTGCCTCTGCCTCTCTGTAACTTTGCCTTCGAAATAAATAACTATATCTTAAAAAAGAAAAAAGTTTATGTAACCTCCTACTTTTTGCCTTTAAAAACTTCCCTTTGGTTCTTTCTCTTTAGATATGTATGTATTTACCATGTCACACGTGTTCCCAATGCAATGTGATGGCACAGTAAGCATCCTCATTGTTCTTTAGTTAAATATTTGTATAAGATAATGTCTACCACATTCCACTGGTTAAAGCATCTTAGGTCAGCCTAGATGCAAGGGCTGGGATATCTCTTGGTTGGGAATAGCAGGACAAGGAGTCTGAAAAGATTATTCTCAAGACTTAAGTTAATGTTATTAATTTTAAGGAAAACCCAAATTTTTATTTATTTATTTTAGGGGAGAGGGAGAGGGCTTACTTTGGCTTACTTCCCAAATGCCTACAATGGCCAGGGCTGGGCCGGTGCCAATGCTGGGAGCCAGGGACACAATCCAGATCTCCTATGCGGATGTCAGGAATCTGATGAACTGAGTCATCATTGCTACCTCCAAAGTCCTGCATTGTCAGGAACTGGACTCAGGAGCCAGAGCCGAGAATCACACCAGGCAGCCTGATGAGGGACATGGGCGTCTTGGCTGACAACCACTAGGTTCATGCTAACCCCCAAATCAACATTAGTAATGTTAACTATGCTTCTAGCTGCCTCCTGGTGGCTCTCCAAGGAGGCAGCCCTTATACCCCTGACTCGGGAGGCGTGAATGGGGACTCTCCAAGGGTCCCAGCCTCGCTGCAGCCCTGCCAGGCTTCTTTGAGATTTGAGCACCTTGGAAATCTAGGTAGAGTGGCTGTGTCCCTGGAGCCCACTGTGTCTGGGAGGAGATGGCATTGGGAGGACACAATCTGGGTTTGCTGCTGGTGCCCTCCAGATGGCTGGCTGCTGTGGCTCACACCACACCTGGGCCCGCTGGAGCCACACCTAGGCTGCAGAGTGCTGTGCGGAATGTAGGGAGCACCAGCAGTGGATACCAAGGTCCTTATTTTGGACAATTTTGACTCCTAGGACTTGGCACTCTGGGCCTGCAGTGGGAGTGGCAGCACCAGTGGTCTCTGCCTTCAGCGTCACTCCTCCATTGTTTTGGTGAATAGTCATTGGCTTTTGCCAATTCATATGAACTTCCTCATCAAACAGTCACTTGGCCACACTGTTGGTGTTTTCTCTCCCAAAATTCTTTTTCATTATTTGAAATATGGGCAGGCTAGGTGCCAGTGCTGTGGCGCAGTGGGTAAAGCTGCCACCGGCAGTGCCGGCATTACATATGGGCGCCGGTTTGAGTCCCTTCTGCTCTGTTTCTGATGCAGCTCTCTGCTGTGGCCTGGGAATGCAGTAGGAGATGGCCCAAGTCCTCGGGCCCCTGCACCTGTGTGGGAAGACCTAGAAGAAACTCCTGGCTCCTGGCATTGGATTGATGCAGCTCTGGCCATTGCAGGCATCTGAGGAGTGAACCAGTGGATGGACGATCCACCCCCCCCCTTCTCTCTCTGTGTAACTCTGACTTTCAAACAAATAAATAAATCTTAAAAAAAAAAAAGAAATAAGGACAGGCTGAGAATTTTCCAAATTTTTTTCCTGCTTCCCTTTTGATTATAGGTTCTGACCTTAAATCATTTCAGTGTGGCAGGAGAAATCCAAGATGGCTGAACAGAGAGAAGCGACACTGACCTCAGCTGTAGAAAATACCAGAGGAACAAAGGAAGGACCACATCCCCAGGGACTGAGAGGAAATCCCAGTGGACGAATGACAGTCTAGAACAGAGACCCATGGAACAGAGAGAAAGAGGACAGGCACACTGCTGCCACTGGTTGCTGCCAGCCAGCCTTGCACCTCCACAGCCAGTTGCTGGCTGGGAAATGCCATCTTCCCAAGACAAGGTAGGAAGAAGTCACTGTGGTCTACTGCTTTACCCTCTACACCACAGAGCTGACCCTCCACCAACAGCTTTGTTTATTTATTTGAGAGGTAGAGTTACAGACAGCGAGAGGGAGAGACTGAGAGAAAGGTCTTCCATCTGTTGGTTCACTCCCCCAGTGACTTCAACTCCATCCTGGGGAGCTGACTGGGGTCTGAGTGACTGCTTTGTTCTGCACAGGAGAGCCACATTGCCTCCCTCCCGTCTCCCACGTCCCCAAAGCTCCAGACGCACGAGGGTGGCAGAGTTGCTGCTGAACACTGTTCTGACTCAGCAGACAACAAGCAGCCACACGGCTACCAGAAGCGACCAGAGCAGCAGTCGGGGCAGTGACAGGGTGGAGAGCAGAGTCCCGGCTTCCTGCAGCCGGGGGCGTTCTGGGCATAAGCCCTGGAGCTGTGTCACCTGCTCAGTGTGATCCCGGGGTACCTGGCACCAGCAGTCTCCCGTAAGAAATCTGGATCTGACCTGAGGAAGTTCCCTTTGCACCTTCTAGCTCATGCTGGCGAGAACTATTGCACCCCATGGAGACCTGCAGGCAGGTTTATCCTCGCATTGTGGAACTGGGAGAGTTGATGTTGGTCTTCGAATCTCTGGAGTCACTTGAACTCACTCATGCAGAAATAGGGAACTCAAAGGGGCCTAAGCAGACTCAACCGACAAAGGATCTCCAACACATAGTGTAGTCAAGTTGTCTAAAGTTAAGGGCAAGGAGAGAATGCTAAAGACAGTAAAAGAAAAGCAACAAATTATGTGTTAATAAAAACCAATTAAGTGAACAGCAGATTTCTCAGAAGAAACCCCAAGGCCAGAAGAGAGTGGGATAATATATGCAAGGTAACAAAAACAAGAGCCCTTCTAAAGCAGAATGCTACACCAGCAAAGCGATCCTTTAGAGGTAAAGGAGACGTAAGACATTCCCAGATGATTATAAGATCCAAGAACTCATCACCACCAGATCAGCCTTATGAGAAAGTCGGAAGGGAGTCCTGCTTTAGAAGTAAACACCATGAAAACACAAGACACTACCAAAATCATGAACAGTGGTAAAGCAACAGATTGTGATGGGAAAATCTGTTTTCTGTAGGTTTTATTTGTTGCATAGTTTGACTGAAAAATAAATTTTTATATTCAAAAATATTTAGGAAGAAACAAATAAAACCAAAACCAAAAATTTATACAAAAGATCAATGAAACGGGGGCCGGTGCTGTGGCGTAGTGGGTAAAGCTGCTGCCTGCCTTGCTGGCATCCCATATGGGCACCGGTTTGGGTCCTGGATGCCCCTCTTCTGATCCAGTTCTCTGCTTTGGGCTGGGAAAGCTGCGGAAGATGGCCCAAGTCCTTGGGCCCCTGCTCCCATGTGGGAGACCCAGAAGAAGTTATCAAAGTATCCCTGTTTGCAGAGGACATGATCTTATATATAGGGAAACTAAACGATTGCACTAAAAATGAGTTCAGTGCTCTGATATGGGATGCCAGAGACTCAAGTGGCAGTTAAATGCACTGTGCCACAGCACCAGCTTTGATTTTAGTTTTGGAAGGCAGAGAGAGAGAGAGAGAGAGAGAGAGAGAGAGAGAGAGAGAATGAGAGAGAGAAAGAGATCTTCCATCAGATGGTTCACTCCCCAAATAGTCACAGGCCAAAGCCAGGAGCTTCACCTGGGTCTCCCACATGGGTGCAGGGGCCCAAGGACTTGGGCCATCTTCTGCTGCTAATCTAGGCCATTAGCAGAGAGCTGGATCAGAAGAGGAGCAGCCAGGACGTGATGGGTGCCCACATGGGATACTGGTGCTGCAGGTGTAGGGTTAACCTATTATGCCACAAGGTCAACCCGAGACCCTTGATTTCTTTAAGCTTGGAGAGAAATTCAGGAAGTGGCCCTCCTCTGGGTGTTTCTGGGGGGCTTTCAAGCCTCAGCAGGGAATCCCGATGTCACCATTTCACAGCCAAACACTGTCCTTGCCAAGCAGAGCAACCTTTAAAAAGAGATTTGTATTTATTTATTTGAGAGGTAGAGTTAGTTACAGACAGAGAGAGGGAGAGACAGAAGGTTCCGCCATCCGCAGGTTTCACTCCCCAAATGGCCACGACGGCTGGAGCTGGTCCCATCTGAAGCCTGGAGTAAGAGCTCCTTCTGGGTCTCCCATGCGGTTGCGGGGGCCCAAGGACTAAGCCACTGGCTGCTGCTGCAGTGTCCTCACTGGCAGATGGCTGTGGTCAGCAGCGGAGCTGGCACTCAGATCTTAGCACTGGGATACGGGGTATGTGTGTCCCAAGAAACATGTTTACTGCTGAGCCAGGTGCTTACCCTGATGTTTTATTTTTAAATGGTTGGCAACACGGGATGCAAGAAAGAAACTGAAAGTGGAATTTCAGACCTGTATATAAGAGCTACCAGTGCAGCAGCTGATGCTACAGATGCAGCCTTGCCCTCACGATGGAGCTGGTAAGTCCCCCAGAATTTTCCAGAACTGACTCTGCAGACTCCTCCTAGCCTTGGGGACACTTTGCTCTGGGTCTTATTTTTATTTTTTAAAAAGTGATTATTTTTAAGAATTGTCTATATTTATTTGAAAGGCAGAGTTACACACACAGAGAGAAGGGGGAGACAGAGAGAGAAAGGTCTTCCATCCTCGGGTTCACTCCCCAAACAGCGTAATGGCCAGAGCTGGAGATCAAGCTGGACTCTCACCATGATCCGAGGTCAAGTGCTGTGTGGAAAGGGCTCTCGCAGCCTGTGGAAGGGCAGGTGTCAGCCCAGAGCAGTGGGACGCTGCCCATCCCAGGGCTGGCATCTTGCTGCATCTCCCAGACAGACTCCGGCTGTTACGTTGGCTTCCCGACTGTGGTCTCAGACATTTCAGGACAAAACGGATTCCCCCTTCAAGTACTTTAGGGGAGCCACAGCTGCTGCCACTGAGGCCTCGGCCATGGTTGTAGACACCGTGTTTTACATCATCCTTTTAGTCTCCACAGGAAATAACCATTGTGTTTTGAGCTTCGAATGTTTTATGGGTAATATCTCTAAACTAGTTCTGTAATATGAAACTTGTGCACTTTTTTTGTGCAGTAAGATTGTATGATTGGCTAAAGTTTTAAAAAAATTATTAGAGAGAGAGAGAGAGAGAGAACGCGCGCATTCCCATCTTCCTGTTTGTTGGGTCATTTCCTGAATGGCCAGGAATGGGCAGGCTGAAGCCAAGGGCCAGGAACTTGAGCCAAGCACCCCACCTGGGTGGCAGGGACCCTCGACTTCAGCCATCACTCTGCCATCCAGGATCTGCATTAGCAGGAAGCTGGAGTTAGGAGCCAGAGTCAGGCATTAAACCCAAGCACTCAGATATGGGACACAGTCATTTTAACTGGCACCTTAGCTGCTAGGCTGAACTCCATTCCAGCAAATCAATTTTTGGTATGTGTGGAAAAATCTTAGTGATTGAATTTAAAAATCAGAAATTCTTCTGGCTCCTCTTAGCCCCAACCCTGCTGCAGATGGTTACAGGACAGCGTCCTGGGGGCACTGGGCTCTCCCTGCCTCTGAGTCCTGCCCTTCCCAGGGTGGGAACAGCTGCTCAGGGGGCCGCTAGGAGAGACATTGGGCTTCTCAAGCAGGGACAGGAAGGCAGGGCTCCTCCTGCTGCTCCTATGGTGGCTTCAACCACCAGTGAGTGCAGTGGTGCAGGCCGGCGGCCATCTTCCCATTTCCGGGAAACACCCAGTTGATAAGGGCTGGCTTCCCTTTAGCAATGATTCCCATTTAAGGTTCTATAAATAGGACTGACAGGAAACTGAAAGTGAAATTCCTGACCTTGAAATAGAAGCTGCCCCGTGAGCCACAGGGCCCCAGCCGCCGCCTTGGCCCGGGAGGTGCCCGGGAGTCTCCACTGCTGCTTTGGCCGACGGTGCCATTTAAAAGCCTGGTTGTTTTATATCTTGTTGGACTCTGAGGTCTGCAGGGCAGAGCGGGCCTCCTCTCCGAGGGTGGCACAGTGGGGTCCACAGCCCTGCACGTGGGAGGGAGCTGGGGAGGGGTCTCCAGGAGCTGCACCTGCTCGAGCCAGGGTCCTGCTCTTCAGACACAGCTGGGGAAGGAGCCCCGGGTCTCTGGAAAGTGAGGGGTCCCCCACATTGTCGGCCTCTGCTGCTGACTGGGGTTCTGTCGCTTCTCAACCCCAAACAGGCCATTTTCTCTCCTCCTTCCCCCATGGCATTCATCCTAACTTAACAAATGCCATGGGGGCCACGGTCATAGCACGGAGGGTGGGGCTGCTGCCTGGGAGGCCAGCATCCCATATGGGTGCTGGTTCAGGTCCTGGCTGCTCCACTTCCCATCCAGCTCCCTGATAATGGCCTAGGAATGGCAGTGAATACGGCCAAGTGCTTAGGCCCCTGCACCCACATCGGAGACAAGGACGAAACTCCTGACTCCATCCTAGTGCAGCCCTGGCTGCTGTGGTCATCTGGGGAATGAAACAACAGACACAAGATTCTCTCTCTCCCCCCCACCCCCCTCTCTGTATCTCTGCCTTTCAAATAAAATCTTTAGAGAAATGGCCCATCATCTCAGCGTTTAGAACCCTGCACTGCCCTGCCATCAGCCCGTGCGCAGATCTGCAGAAGCTCCGGGCAGAGCAGCAGCTGGAGGGAAGAGCTGGGCTCAGGCGT
Organism: Sylvilagus bachmani; assembly: GCA_015711505.1. Taxonomy (NCBI): domain Eukaryota; kingdom Metazoa; phylum Chordata; class Mammalia; order Lagomorpha; family Leporidae; genus Sylvilagus; species Sylvilagus bachmani. The sequence continues at coordinate 417 of JADBBT010004336.1, read as the reverse complement.
GGCCTGGAAAGAGCTGATCCTGGGAGGGCAGCCGCAGGTCCTGGGAGCGGCCCCGAGGGCGGCCGTCACCTGGTGCTGGGAGGAGGCGTACTGCCGCCCAAGCAAACCAGGGCTCTGCTACCCAGAGCCGTTTCCTTCCCCAGGGGGCCACTGGCTGCCTGACAGTGTCCTGACCAGCTTCAGAATCCCCTCGTGGTCCCCTAATACAGCCCGATGGGTGCGGGCACGGCAGGTGGCCGCTTTCCTGCCACGCCACAGCGCCGGCCCCCTGGAGCCGCTTCTGACCCACGGGGACTGGGTTTTGTGCCTGGATATCGGCACGAGGGAGAGGCCCATGTGCACGGAGCTTGTCTCTGGCTGGACAGGCCGGGGTGAGGGCCGCAGGAGGGTGCAGTCCACAGAGCACAGGCACAAAGA